>VZQC01001442.1:5024633-5123141 GCA_009823505.1 Rhizomys pruinosus
GTGTCTAGCATTTTAACTATGATGTGGTGTGGAGAATTTCTTTTCTGATCTTGTCTGTTTGGAGTTCTATGTGCTTCTTGTATTTGTATTGGCTTGTCTTTTTTAGTTTGGGGAAGTTTTCATCTATTATTCTGTTGAAGATCTGGTCAATATCATTCTCTTGGGTTTCTTCTACTTCCTCTGTTCCTATGATGCAGAGGTTTGATCTTTTCATAGTGTTCCACAGTTTCTGGTTGTTCCACTTTTGTGTATTTTTTAAATTTTACATAATCTTTACTTGAGGGTTTTAGTTGTTCTGTGTTGTCTTCCAGGTCTGATATTCTTTGTTCTGCTTCCTCCATTCTGCTTCTGAGGCTTTTTCCATTCCTTTCCTCTTGATTGTATGAGTGTTTGATTTCCTTTTTTATTTCCTCTTCTGATTTCTTTTGTATTTCTACTTCTTTTTGGAGCTTCTCAATCTCTTCCTGTAGCTCTTTGCTTCAATGTTTGGTTTCCTTCTCTTTCTCAGCATGGGATATTTTCAGGGTTTCTACTTCCTTCTGGAGTTTGTCATTCTCTCTCTCTCTCTCTAGGTCCTTCTTGAGTTCTTCATTCTCTTTTCTCAGTTTTTTGATTTGCTGTTTATAATCTTGTAGTTCTTTACATATGTTCCCAATTGTGTTTCTGATATCTGTGTCCTGGGGCATCCCCAGAGGGATCCCACTGTAGGAATCTTCCATTGGTAGAGCTTGGTGCTGGATTATCCTGTCCCTTTCCTGTGTTGTCTCTTTTTCGTGTTCCTGGCATATGGGCTTCTCCTTGCCTGTATTCCAATGTGAGTCTTAAATGCCTCTTCACTGTGTTGAAGGCTTGCTTTGCTTGCCTCCTTCAGGTGCCTTCATACTCCCAGCTGGGGGGGGTCTTTAGCTTGTGCCCTGGTACTTGTGCTTCAGCTGGTCTCAGGAGATCTCAGATCTCAAGACTCACACAGCTCTACCTTTTATACCAGCTGGGATGATAACACCGCCCCCACAGCCACAAAAGCCAATTAAGCCAAAAACAACTGGATTAACGGATTAACTATATTAAGTCAATCAACAATCAGCCTTGCTGAAGCACCCAGCTGCTGCCTAACTACCTGTGCTTGCCTCACCTGGTCTCAGGAGATCTCAGATCTCAAGACTCACACAGCCCTACCTTTTATACCAGGTGGGAGGATAACTCTGCCCCCACAGCCACAAAAGCCAATTAAGCCAAAGACAACTGCATTATCAGATTAACTATATTAAGTCAATCAACAATCATCCTTGCTGAAGCACCCAGTCCCTACCTACCTTACTGTGCTTCAGCTGGACTCAGGAGATCTCAAATCTCAAGATTCACACAACCCTACCTTTTATACCAACTGGGAGGATAACTCCACCCCCACAGCCACAAAAGCCAATTCAGCCAAAGACAACTGTATTAACGGATTAACTAGATTAAGTTAATCAAGAATCAGCCTTGCTGAAGCACCCAGTTCCTGCCTCCCTTCCGGCGCTTCAGCTGGTCTCAGGAGATCTCAGATCTCAAGACTCACAGAACCCTACCTTTTATACCAGCTGGGAGGATAACTCTGTCCCCACAGCCACAAAAGCCAATTAAGCCAAAGACAACAGGGTTAACAGATTAACTAGATTAAGCCAATCAACAATAAGCATTGCTGAAGCACCCAGTTCCTACCTACCTTCCTGTGATTCAGCTGGTCTCAGAAGATCTCAGATTAAACATTTCGTAAAAGTTCCTATAAGCCCTGACAGCCAACACCTTCAGTTATTTCATTAATAACACTTACCTCTCGAAGAAGCTAGGGTAGGTCCCTTCACTAATTAAAACCATTTCATTTTTTCAAAGACAAAATTGATATTCAAAAAACATTAACAGATCTCTTCTACAACAGGTCTTCTCAAAATTATTATTCAGGATGGGCGTGGTGGTGCATGTCTTTAATCTCAATATTTGAGAGACAAAGGCAGGCAGATCTCTGATTTCCAAGCTAGCTTGTTCTACATAGTGAGTTTCAGGTCAGCCAAGGCAACATACTAAGACCCTGTATCAAAAATTATAACTCAAAATTTGATAAAATGAACAATTTACTAAGCTACATATGATAATTTTACAGCTGGATCCCCACTTTAAGGTCAAATGCTTGACAGTGCATTGTACAGACCAAATCTCAAGCACTCAGTATTCTTGAAGCACTTGTCACCTTTGCTCTGAATTTTGCCAATAATTATCTATCTAGTCATGATGAGGTTGATTCAAAGTCTCAACTCACAGAGGCAGTCAATTTCCATGCCACAGAGCTATTATAGTAGAACAACTACTGCTTAAGTGGTAAAATCAGGCAGTGATTTAGTATTTACATTATGGCCATGTGAAACAAAAGTCCTAAGACATACAACAAAGCCAAAGAAAGAAAATTTAACATGGTACATTCAGAACTTTAAAATTATCATTATATCACCATATTAACAAATAAAAATTTTAGGAAGATACTGGGCTACTAAGTCCTACTATCATATCTGTCTGAAAATGACATGTCTCCTTTCTTTGAGGCAAGACATCAAAAACCAGCTACAGTTACCATGGTAACCATATTAAAAATAAAAAGGAAATGTAGAATGTTTTCTACTGATAAGTACATTTAAAATGCAAACACCCTTTCACTAAAGAATCAACTAAATCTGAAGCTTCACTTTAATGTTCATTGACTGTAAACTTGAAGTATTATCTTTATTTGTGAAAAAAAGTAATTTTATTAAAGGATAAATTTAGGTAGGTATTCTATTAATAATAAAATAAACTCATAAAATATGATAGTTGTTGAATACATTTTACTGAAATTTACAGCAAGCCATATCCCCAAATATGTAGAAGTAATCATCATAAATTTCAAGTTTTACCAACAGACCATAAAAAGGCTCAGCATCTCACAAGAGAGTGCTTAAACTCTACTACTTCTTTTCCATTTTAATTTCTCTCTGTAGAATGATTTTGAGTGTTTACTGTAGACAAGTCTGCCTTAATGGTTTAATCACAGCTTTCCCATCTTGCTTTGTGGCACTGCCACCTTCCTAAATTCACAGGGATAAAATGCTGACTGCTAGAATGTCATTTTTCAGCATGTCTCTGACATCAAAACATACTGTTATTTCCATCACTGTCATCTATTTCTGCTGATGTAATGTAAGCTGCTAATGTTGGTGCTCCCCTGGAGTGAGACAATATCAGGGTAAATGATATTTCCTCTTCTATTCTCCCACCTATTTGTACTTTATTATCCATAAAGTAGTGTGTGCAATCTACATAACTTCAAATTAAACTAATAACATTTTGCTCATAATTCTCTCTTGGCTATTTCTTGCAGTGGAATAAAATCCAAAATTCTTAATTTTCCTCTGTAACTTCCTCTATGAGATAGCTCTCATGTGTCTAGTGAGGTTATCCCTTTAATCTAAACAGTATGATCCAGCCAGATTAGCTTTCCTGCCTTTCACCATCCACTTTAGTTCTACAAACAGGCCTTTGCCCTATGCTCTTCTTTGAACATAAGTTTCTCCTCCCCTTTAAGTGACTCCTATACATTATTTACTTTTCAGTACTTTTGAGTTAAAATTTCTCACTATAGCCTTAACTGTCTGTATTTGTCAGTTTTCTGTTGCTGTGATAAAGCACCATGACCAAGGAACTTATGCATATATATATATATATATATATATNTTTTTTTTTTTTTTTTATTTTTCTTCTTCTTCTTCTAGTAACTGGGATTGAGCCCAGGACCTTAAACATGCTAGGCAAGCTGTATACCACTGAGCTACATCTCTAACCCCTCTATTGAAATTTTTTTTTTGTATTTTTGAGACAGGGTCTCCCTATAGCCCCAACTGTCCTGGAACTTACTTTGTAGATCAGGCTGGCCTTGAACTAACAGAGATCCACCTGCCTCTATGTCCCAAGTGCTGGGATTAAAGGCATGCGCCACCACACCTGGCTCTATTAAATATTTTTAAGAACCCAAACTCTAGCCTGGTATGGATGATACATGCATAAGATCCCAGCATTTGGGAAGCTGAGGCAGGAGCGCTAAAACCCTGAGACCAGTCTGGGCTATGGAGGAAGGCCTTGTCTCTAGAAAACAAATACAAACAACCAAAACCTAAAAATGCAATTCTGCTCTCTTTGTTGTTTTTTATTATCAGTTGCCTGTGTGTGTGTGTGTCTGTGTGACCTATGTGCATGAGTACAGATGCACGAGTTCTTTTTTTTTTTATTTATCTTTGTATGTGTATGAATGTACTGTCTGCATGCAGGTCTGTGCACCCGTGGCGAGTTCTTTTATCGAACAATATCAGGGTTCAGTGGTAGACATCTGGAATTGCAGATTCTGAGGATGAGGCATAAGGATTTGTTGAATTTAGGAGACCAGCACAGGCACCATAACAAGAACCTATCATAGTGGGAAAAATCAACAGTTCCACCAAAATATCACATATCTACCCAGAACACCCATTCATTCCATTCCCCCTTTCTTTACCAGCCGACTGTTTTCATCATGATGAAACAAAATATTCTATAGGCTTTCTCATTACTTGTAATACTTAGCTTTTGTATACTGTCTAATAATACAATTAACATATAAAAATATGTTCTGGGGCCGGGTATGGTAGTGCATGCCTTTAATCCCAGCACTCAGGAGGCAGAGACAGGCAGATCTCTGTGAGTTCAAGGCCATCTTGATCTACATAGCGAGCTCCAGGCCAGCTGGGACTAAAGGGAGACCCTGTCTCAAAAAGACAAAAAAAAATTAGCATCAAAACATACATTGCTCTAAGCAGAAGATACTGTCAGTTCCTTCTTTGACCTGTAACTAGTTACCAATCTCCAAACTAATGCAGAAGCATCTGAAAAAGTGGAAAGTATCTATTAGCCTTAAGAAACTTAAGATTGCCAATTTGGAGCTATGAGAGCAACATAGAATTTCTAGACACCTGGTGGTGAACACTCTGTGCCTGGGATGAAAGAGGAAGGCACAAAGAAAAATGGGTGTGGCAAAAGGACTAACAGTGACAGGAAAGGAAAAGGCCCAGCAATTTCCATAGGCTTCTTCTAGGTTACTCTGTTCCCCTATGTTTCATGATGAACTTTAAAGACAAAATCTTGTACCTTAACACAGTCACAATAAAACTTAAATGTCCCCCAAGTAGAGCAGAATTGCAGAATAAATTTAATACTAGAAAATACAGACATTGTGTGGAAACAATTCCAACATAGTAGGTCCAGATGTCACTATTTTTTAAAAAAATATTTAAATTTTAGTTAATGTGGATGAGTGTATTGCTTGCATGCATATCAGTGCACCTGTGTTGCACTGATATGCATGCAATGACTACAGAGGTCAGCGTTAGATCCTCTGGAACTGGAGGTATTTTATTTTTAATATTTTATTTATAATTTTATGCATATGACTATATTGGCTGCCTGTTCATAAATGCACATATGTGGTGCATTGGCCATGGAGGTCAGAAGAGTGAGTTGGATCTCCTGGAATTGGAATTACAGATGGTTGTTAGCCACCATGTGGGTTCTGGGAACCTGAGACCAAGGTCCTCTGCAAAACCAGCCAGTGTTCTTAACTGCCGAGCCATCTCTCCAGCCCTGGGGGTCATATTTTAATAATTGTAACATGTAATTTTCTTAATTTATCCTTCTCATTTTCCATTACCTAAGTCAATGTCTGTGTCAAATACAAACTCTCCATCCTCTAGTTAAATTATGCTTGAAAAGTTACTTGAATTGAGAATTGATCTTGTGAACTGAAGAAAATAATTATATCCAATGTAGGTTTTTAAATGTCTTACATTCCAATTTCTCAAATACTTGGCCATAGGATCATTAACTTTATACAATATTTTAGGTATAATTTTCTACTATAAAACATATGAGAAATTTGCAATAATAAAAACTTAGAAAAGGAAAACTTAAACTACAATTATATGCCTGATATCTGTTAGTATCTATTATATGAAAAATAACTACATTTACCACAACAAACAGTTATGAGAGTTTTTCTGACAATGTTTCTGTAAGTTTCAATGTGTAGCCTTACAGAAGGCAGTTAAACTCTTGCATTTGCTTCTGTATTTGCTATGTTGTTTATTGTGAAATAGTTGAAGTGATTCTTGTCGAAAATTAGGAGGTCACTTTGGTTTTCATTTAAAGTCTTTTCTTTCCTCTTTTATTTGTTTATTTTTAAGGGATTCTACAATATAATAACACAGTTGTTTTCAGATGTTACTCAGTTTGCCGTACAATTAGGTAATTGGTGCATTTTTTTTGAAGTGAGCCAAATTATTAAGCATAAGCAATGAATGTAAGTACCATTCATGTAAAACCAATTTGCAAGTATCTATGTCCAAATTTTGAACAACCCAAAGTTCCCATAGTCCAGTTGGAGATGCTTGTATACACAGGCATTTTGATCAATTAGGAATCCAGTCTATATTACTCTAGTCTCATGATTCACCCCAATCTCTCTGCAGCCCTTACATTCTACCAAGCCTCCTCTTCCGCAATTTGTTCCCTAGGCTTTGGGAAAGGGGCACAAGTGTGTGAGAAGCAAAACAGTCTATTTTCTTTGGAGATGTCATTTTGGACTCTAGTCTGTTTAGGTTGTTTCCCTTCATGGGTTGACATCTTATCCGCGTACCTTTTTAGGTATACTAACAAAGCACAAGCCTTGGCTGTACAGGCATTTTAGCAATACTAATTATTATGGCAAAAGCTAAGCTGTGAGCATGGCCACATATGCTTGGATGGTGCTAATCCACAAACTGCGGGGGTTTCCTCTATTTAACAAGAGACAATTGCTTTTGTGGCTTATAAAACATCTCCTAACCATAGAGGCCATAAGCTCGTGGCATCCGCTGTCAGTTATTCCTCCAAGGAAGAGGACCTAAAGGCCAATTAGATTTGGGATATAGAAACATATGGCTGCCCCACGGTTGCACAGTATATCCAGGCAGTTGAGGTGTAGCTGATATGATGGAGGAGTCTTACTTGTCTCAAGGAGACAATATTTTGCCGTTATTGCTTTCGTGGCCTTTGGTAACGCTTCTGGCATTTCAGAGGCCAGTTGTACATAGTAAGTGACATTCATAACAAATTTTTTTTCATGCTCACCACAGTTTCTTTGCAACAACGGGACTTACTGCCTTTCTCCTTACATATATCCCACTTATAGGCAAAGGCCTTTTAACTTTTTTGGGGGTGGTGAATGCCCTAGCCAACATCTCCTGGCACAATAATTCATTGCTGATATCAGAGCTTTTCTTTACTAATAATTTTGCTTAATTACCACGCTTATAAAGACTTCACTATTGAATTTGGCTCTAGATAGATAATTATCCTTTCACAGTTCCATGCCTATCAGGAAATCAATTAAAAAGGGTAGTTATACCTGTTTTTTAAGAAATTACTACTATAACATTTGGCTCTAGTTACAGTTAGGGAGTGCTTTCATTACCATCCTGTTTTTCTTTTCCCAAAAAAAAAAAAGGGGAGAGGTAGGAAGTTTTCTCAGCATTTGGAAGGTAAACTTTGTTGGGGCCCATTATAAACAGTTAACCCCAATAGTATCAGAGAGATGCTCAGTGTCTGTGACTCTGGCAGTCTAAGGTCCACTTTCTTTACTGTTCAGATGGGGTCAGCCTCTCTGCTGGCATTTCCCCGTCCATCCTGCACAGCCAAAAGTTGTATGTTTTCAGGTGTTTAGATTGGTGATTTTTATCTGTGGGAACATAAAAATCTCCTCCCATTGTTAGGTTTAAGATCTCAAAATTGAAAAATTTATCAATAGGATTAAAACACAGAGTTTTCCATTTCCATTTGTATCCCAGAAGGGACACTACCCCACCTCCACTTTTTCTATTGTTTTTTAAATTTTTATGTTTTGACCTATAGCTGCCCTACGGTTGTATTACATTCCCATTAAAACCAGGAGCCAAGGCATAAGTTTTTTTTTTTTTTTTTTTTTTTTATTAAAATTACCCAAAACTGTTTCTCATTGACTTGTATGCTACTTATTTGGGAAGTAAATTTAAACTTAATTTCCTTAAATTGTCCTACAAGTAAAAGAAAGTTTTACAATGTGATGTTGTATAATTCAGAAAATATAGAGACCATTTGTTTACCTTAAACCCAACATTACTGTTGGAATTTCAATACAAATTATAAATAAAACCAATTAACATTTTTATAATTCCAATTAGTTCAAAGTGTATTACCATTTTTATCGAAAACTACAACCAAATTTAACTAATCTAAACATTTCACTAAGCCTTAAAATATCCTATAATATGTGGATAAAGCTTGGGCAGAGTTGAGTACCTGCCAAATAAATTTTACCCAATATACACTTTGCTCTTTAAAGCTATATGACTGGACTATGACTTCAGAGAAATCAAGTCCATTAACTTATATGGTTTATTTTGTATTTCTGTATAAATCTCTATTGAAATACCTCTCTATATAAATATATGTTATTTTTAAGTATATCCTTTTAAACTGCAAATCTTACAGAGTGGATTTTAATGACTATCTTCCTCCAAGCTCTTGGCTTCTTCAGGCCTGGCATGAAAACCTGCTTTAAAGACTTTTCAGTATCTAACTCCTTTTTTTTTTGAGTACAAGCATCCTTCATATAAAACCAATTTGCAAGCAATTGTGCTCAAACCCACACAGCCCAAGGCTCCCACCATCCAGCTGGAGGGGCTCGAATGTTCAATCAAGTTGATCAAATAAGTGTCCAGACTGTATTGCCATAGTTTTACCATTCAGTCCAATCACAACCCTTACATTCTACCACTCCCCCTCTTCTGCAGATTGTTCCTTAGGCTTAGAAAAGGGGCACAGGTGGACGAGAAGCAGAACAGTCTACTTTACCTGGAGATGTCTTTTTGGACTCTGATCAGTTCTGGCTCTTTCCTTTCATGGGCTGACCATTTGTCCAGGAATAACCTTTCAGTCCTACTAATGAGGCACAAGTGATTAGATATATAGGTATTTAAACATTGCTAATTACTATGGTAGCTTACTTTTGTATAGACACAGATGTTTGGATGGTGTTTTAATCCATGGATTACTTATTTTCCTGTGAAAGATGACAAGGTCTTACTGTGGCATATAACATTTCCTAATCACTAGAGGAGATAAGCTTGTAGCAATATCCATGAGTTATTCCTCCAAGGAAAGAGCTAATAGCCAAATAGATTTGGGATATATGGACATATTGCTGCCACTGCTGCACAGTATCTCCAAGCAGGTAAGGTGTGGCTGATGTTGGTGGAGGAGCTTACTTGACTCAAGGAGAGCAACATTTTCTTTATTGGTTCAGTGGCCTTTGGTAACACTCTCTGGTATGCCAGAGACGAACTGTACACTTGCAAGTGTGGTCTCAATACAACCTTCCCATGCTTACATCAGGTCTTTGACAGCAGGGCCTTACTGCCTCTCTTCTTGCAAGTATCCCAGTTTAAAGGCAGGAAGCCTTTACCTTTTTTTGGGGGGGAGGCTTGGATCCCCTGGCCAACATCTCCGTGGCAGAATAATCCGTTGCTGTTATCAGTGCTCTCCTGTATTAATATATTTTGCTTATATGTAGTGCTTAAAGGGACTTTAGTATTATATTTGGTTCTGAATAGAGAATAATCCTTTTTACAGTTCCTATGTCTATTAGTCAATTAAAGAAAGCAGTTTTACCAGTTTTATAAGAGA
Organism: Rhizomys pruinosus; assembly: GCA_009823505.1. Taxonomy (NCBI): domain Eukaryota; kingdom Metazoa; phylum Chordata; class Mammalia; order Rodentia; family Spalacidae; genus Rhizomys; species Rhizomys pruinosus. The sequence goes on from VZQC01001442.1 coordinate 5,034,426, forward strand.
TTACCTCTATAACAGTTAGCTCTAATTTACAGTTAGAGAATGACTTCATTACCACCATGTTTTTCTTTGTTCTATGAAAAAGAGGTAAGGAGGTTTCTCATATTAAAACTGTGCTGCACCTAGAAGGTAAGGTTCATTAGGACTAACTATAATCAGTTATTACACCTATGGTCCTTAGAGATGTCTGATGCCTGTAGCAGGCTGAGACTTTTCTTCCATTTAGTGTTAAGATGGGCCAACTTCTCTGCTGGTATTTCTTGGTACAATCTACACAATGGAAGGCTGTATCTTTTCTTTCTCAGACGTTGAGTTGGTGACGTTTTGACCTGTGGGCACATACAAATCTTTTCCCATAGTTTTAAGATTAAATTGAAAGTTTTTGACAAAAGGGTTTAATATATAACTATATCCCTCCTTTTTTATTTTAGGTTTTTTATTTTTGACCCATGAGTATCAAAAAGGCAGTTGTAGTACACATACCTATAGGCAGGAATCAAGGTATAAATTTCATTAAATTTATCCAACCTTTTTTAGGTGACCATATGTTGTTAATTTGGGAAGCAAACAATTCCTTAAGTTAAATTATCCTACAGGTAAAAGAGAATGTTACAAGATGATACTGTATAACTCAAAAATTATAGAGAACATTTGTATATGTTAATCCCAAAGTTATTGTTATAGAAATTTTAAGTAAAATACCATGTAATTTTAAATTAAATATACATTAATAGAATATATACCCATGTCCCTCTCCGGCCACTCCCACCCCTCCCAGTTCACCATTTCAGTCAGTTTCCTGATGCAATCTTTCCGTTGTTGTTTTTTTAATGTGCATCCCTCTCCACAAGAAATATTAACAACTGGGTTATTGATGCTAGCATCCACAGATGAGGGATACCATTCGTCGTTTGTTTTTCTAGGACTGTGTTACTTCACTTAATATAATATCTTCTAGCTCCATCCATTTACCTGCAAAGTTCATGATGTTGTCTTTCTTTACTGCTGCATAGAACTCCATTGTGTACATGTACCACATTTTTTTCTATCCATTTGTTCAGCTGAGGGGCATTTGGGTTGGTTCCTGCTTTTTGCAATTGTGAACAAAGCTGCAATAAATATAGCTGTGCATGTATTTCTGCAGTAAGATGAGTCTTGTGAGTATATACCCAGGAGTAGTATGACTGAGTCAAATGGCAAGCTCATTTTGAGTCTTCCAAGGTTTCTCCACACTGCTTTCCATAGTGGCTGTACAAGTTTACATTCCCCCCAGCAACGGATGAGTGTTCCCCTTCCCCCACAACCTCTCCAGCACTTGGTATCATTTGTTTTCTTCATCTTGGCCAGTCTTATCAGAGTGAGGTGCTATCTTACAGTGGTCTTAATTTGCATTTCCCTAATTATTAGTGACGTTGAACAATTTTTAAGATGTTTCTCAGTCATCTCTAGTTCCTCCTCTGTGAAGTCTCTATTCAGTTCTTTACTCCATCTTTTGAGTGATTCATTTGTTTTCTTTTTTCTTTGTTTTTTGAGTAGTTTCTATACTCTGGAAATTAATTCTTTGTCAGATGTATCTGCAGTGAAGGTTTACTCCCACTCTGTGGGTTTTCTCTTCACTTCCTTGATTGTTTCTTTTGATGTACAGAAGCTTTTGAGTTTAAAGAAGTCCCATTTGTCAATTGTCAATCTTATTTCTAGTGCAGCTGCTGTCTGATTTAGGAAGTCTTTTCCTATGCCTACATCTTATAGTCTGCTGCCAAGTTTTTCTTCTATTACCTCCAGAGTTTGGGGTTTCACATTGAGGTCTTTAATCCATCTGGAATTGAGTTTTGTACAGGGTGAGAGGTAGGGGTTTAATTTCATTCTTCTACAAGTTGTGATCCAGTTTTGTCAACACCACTTGCTGAAGATGCTGTCTTTCCTCCATTGTGTCTTCTTGGCCCCTTTATCAAATATGAGGTGGCTGAAATTGTACATGCTCAGACTTGGATATTCAGTTTTATTCCATTGGTCAACTGTTCTGGTTTTGTGCCAGTACCAAGCTGTTTTTATGACTATAGCCCTGTAGTATAGTTTGAAGTCTGGTATAGAGATCTCCCCTGTATTGCTCTTTTCGCTCAGGGTTGCTTTGGCTATTCTGGGTCTTTTATTTTTCCAAATGAAATTGAGGATGTTTTTTTCCAAACCTGTGAAGAAGCTCTTGGGGATATTGATTGGGATTGCATTAAATCTGTATATGAATTTAGGTAGAATGGACATTTTTACTATATTTATTTTCCCAATCCATGAGCATGAGAAGTTTGTCCATCTTCTGATGTCTTCTTCAATTTCCTTCTCCAGAGGTTTAAAATTTTTGTTGTAGAGATCCTTGGTGTCTTTGGTTAGGTTTGTTCCTAGGTATTTTATTGTTTTTGAGGCTATTGTGAGTGGGAAGGTATCCTTGTATTCCTTCAGTTGCTTGTTGTTGATGTAAGGAAAGGCTACTGATTTTTCTAGATTTATTTTGTATCCTGCAACTTTACTGATGTTCTTAATGGTTTCTAGGAGTTTCCTGGTGGAGTTCTTAGCATCCCTGCTTGGAGCAATGCCTGGCTGCTCCAGGTGATCCTAGCAGGTCCGGAACCTGAGCCCCCAACCCAGGACCTCACTATCTCATTTAAAGTCTTTACAGAAATTCTTCATTGCTGATATCACAACATGCTTCAAATAATAGCTTCTAAACAGATAATGATAAATGGACTTCATATGGTTTAACAAATTCTCTTATTTTTTAAATATAGCATTAAAAAGATAAAAAATTGTCTCAAGGGCCTGGAGAGATAGCTCAGTAGTTAAGAGTGATGACTGCTCTTGCAGAGGACCCAGGTTTGACTCCCAGCACCTACACAGTGGCTAAGAGCCATCTTTAACTCCAGTTCCAGGGGAATCCAATGCTCCCTTCTGACATCTGTGGCATTGCATGATATGGGCGCACCAACCTACATGCAGACAGTACACTCTTACACATTAAAACAATGAATAAAAATTTTAAAAAATTAAAAAAATTGTCTCTTTGAACGTATTGTACATGATATATCTGATGAAACAGTCTTATGTTTAGAATATCTCTCAGATTCAGTAAGAAAACCTTCTCCAAGCTACTTATTAAGAAATACCTAAGTGATTTCACTAACAAAGTTTTATAGCTGCCAAAACATTACTATTTGCAATATGCAAATGAAAAGAAAAATGTGAAATACTTCTGAAAATCTCTTCGCATGTTTAAGTCTGAGAGGCCTACGACCACTGTTGTTGAGGACCAAGAGACTGATTAATGGAAGGCAACAATTATATAATTTCTTTGAAAAACTGTTTAGTCCCTGTTCTACTTTATCTTCAATGGCTATGACAAAACAATCTGACCAACACGAACTTGAGGATGAAAGTTCTTTATTCATCTTACATCTTCCAGGTCACAGTTCAACAGTGAGAGAGCCCAAAGTACAAACCTGTAGTCATGAGCTGAAGCACAAGCCATGGAGGGGCACTGCTTACTGATTTTCTCACCTGGTCCATGCTCCAATTGCTTTCTTAGTACAGGGCAACCTGCCCAGGGATGGCACCACCCACAGTGGGCTGTGCCCTCCTACATCACCAAACAATCAAGAAAAGACCCCCACAGACATTGCCACAGATCAGTCCAATGATGACAGCTCCCTAAATGAGGCTCCCTCAACCCAAAGGTATCAAGTTGACACTAAAGCTATTCAGTACAACACCAAATAAGTATTTACCTACCGGTGACCTAGACATTCCACTTAGTCACGGGAAACATGAAAGTATAAATGCAATCAACTCATATGTAAATTTTCATAACAATTTGTAAATTTCTCTAATGTACTTTGTGCATTTCATGTGATCTATTTTGATCATATTTAGACCCCTGTATGAACTGACAAATTACATGATTACCACTCAACATAATGGTAACCAAAAATAACATAGAAAAACATTAATAACAATAGAGATTTTTTAAAAAATCTTTGTTTGCTTGGTTTTCTATTTTGTGACAAAAATCTCAGTATGTATCCAAGGCCAGTCTTAACTTCCAAGAGTGGCTGGGATTGCAGGCATGAACAACTGTACCCACTTTCAATATATTTTTGAAGTACTACAAGAACACATACTATATGCTTTTCCTTACCTGAAATTGTAGAAAATATAAAACAAGTACAGTGACGGGGATAGAAGGACGGACAAGAGGGAATAGCAGTACAGAGAAACAGTGGATCAATGGATTTCTTTACTAGTTTAGGCTGCTGTATTTGTTTAGTATTTTGATTCTATTGATGATTTCACAAGTATTTATATATGTCAAAACTTATTAAATTGCAATCACTAAATAATTATAACATACATCAAATAGCAGCAGGAACTTTAAAATAGACATAAATTAATTATCCAAATTTAATAAAACTCAGTAATTTTCCCATTAAGAGGAAAATTCTTAAGTAAACTATCCTGTCCCATTTTAACAGCTAGTATGTGCCAGCAAGGAATTAAATGACTGTCAATACAATTTGATATTAGCCTTGTAGCTTGGGATAAGACCCCACTATTGTTTTAGTACCATCACAGCAAATGGCAACACAACTGCTCTAGGTAAACAGTAGATGGACAGATATCAATAGTCAATGGCCTATTATGTCAGCACTCCACTTTGTATTGTGGCTGAGTATTCATTCACTCCACACTCTTCATAAACATATGCCATAACACACACACACACACACACACAAACACATACACACACCATGAACATATACATCACACACATACACACACACCACACACATGCACATATGCACACACCTGCACACACACACACACACACACACACTTGCATGCACAGACAAACATTTTGTGATAGTTTCAGATTGACCCTGGGTGGAAACAAAAAAAACAGCAAGTCCAGCCACATTGTCAAGCTGTTCGTGGATCAGATATTAACTCAGTGTTTGAATGAAATCTCTAATTTGACAAGTTACAGTATTACTGGAAAGTGACAGTGCCATGATTTGCTTTACTGATTTTTCATTCTGCAGGCATTGGGTTGTATCAACTACGTAATACATTATTAGTCTCGGCTATCGTGCTGTGCTCTAGCCAGGGACAACCCTACCCTGTGGGATGCTGTCTCATTCCTGTCTAGTTGAAAAGGTGTAAGGAAAAGTACTTGCCTGTTTAAGAGCAAACTACACCTAAACCTATATTTTTCTTTCATTTATTTTAAAATACTATATAATTGGGCTTTGCATGACTTGAAACTTAATAGGTACTTTATACTACAGATATTTTCTGTTTCATAAGACATAATCTGATAAATACTCTTTTATAAAGACAACATAAAGCTTTGATTTTTACAAATATGTTTTTGAATAATTTCTCCCTCCCATATATTGGAAAATTCTTTAGTATTTTATGTGTAAGAGTGCAATATATATATATATATATATATATATATATATATATATAATCACTGCACTTATGCCATGCAGTGCCTGGGGAGGCCAGAAGAGAACTTCAGATTCCCTTGGAACTGGAGTTACAGACAGCTGTGAGATGTCATGTGGGTCCTGGAAATCAAACATGGGTCCTCTGCAAGAGCAGCTAATGCTATGAAATGCTGAGCCATCTCTCTGGCCCCTTTCTTAAAAATTTTAGATGGAATTGTTGTAGAATTACATTGAGAAAATAATTGCTCTAATATTTTGTTAAACCAATGACCCATCTTTGAATTATAAGTACTTTATAACTGGATTATATTGTAAATCAATTTTTAAATTCTAATGTTAAAATACTTTTAGTTTTTTTGAATATTTTTGTTAAAGTATATCAACATTTTTCGTGGAGCGGGGTAGCAAGGAGATTTTATGAATATCAAGCTCCTGGGACCCTGTTCATATGAACCTATAGCATCGGTACCAGCATGCATAAGACCCATGCAAGTTTAGCCAGACAAATCCCAGCTCAGAACTGCAGATATACATAGCACAGCCCAACCTTGGCTGAAGAAATATTGGCAGCTGATTGCAATTAGGTCAGGAGGAACTGGCCTTCTTTAGGAAAGGGGCTCTGAAGCTCTGAATAGGATAACTGGAGCTCAGGGGATGAGCTGGCACTAAGCAATGGGTGGGGGGAGTAGTTTGGCACAATGGACCCTAGCACAAATGACAGAATGTGTGAATTACAGTGGGTTGCTTTGGGAGGGTTCCAATGGTGAGGTGAGTATAAAGACTATTAAGACTAATTGAAAAATCATGTAAAAAAACACATAAAAATGTCAAGAAATTTAGAAAAAGTACTTCAAGACCATTTATTAAGATTGTAAATCACTAGGAATGCAGCAAGTCTAATTAGATAAATATAGTAATGATGGTTTACAATTGACTTTCCAGAAAAAAGTAATGGTGCTAATTTCTGAAAAAGGTATATTTATACTCTACAGCCTTATTTCAAAATGCCCCAGACTAATTGGTGCTCTATGTGGTTCTTGAATAGGTATGCCTTTTCTTAATTTAGGGAAGTTTGCCTCTACAATCTTGTTCAAGTTCTGGTCAATGCCACTGGTGGGAGATTCTTCTTTCTGTATGCCTATGATGTGTAGATTTGGTCTTTCCATGGTATCTCACATTTTCTATGTATTGCATTTCTGTATTTAAATTTTTTTTCATAGTCTTTGCTTGAGGAGTCCAGGTCTTCAATTTTGTTGTCCACTCTGGATATTCTGCCTTGAGTTTCATTCATTCTATTCATGAGGCTTTCTCCTGTTGCTTCAAATTGGCTTGACTTTTTAAATTCCATCTTCATTTTGGCTTGGGTTTTCTCCAATAATTTGTCTATTTTGTGATTTCACTTTTCTGGTCCTGATTTGTTTTTGTTATTTCACTCAGCCTCATAGTTGTGATTTCTTAAGCTTCTGTCACAAGTTTATGGCTATCCTCTTTCATTTGTTGGAGTTCTCTGTGTGTTCTTCAAGTTCATTGATTAAGTTTATGATTATTCTTTTAAATTGTGAGTTGGGTTTATTCAAAGTGATTCTCATTTTGTAGGACTGGCGGCTTTTATTTGGTACGTATTTTCTTGGTATTCTATATTGTGTTTTTGCATTGGAATTTGGACATATGGGTGTCTTTTGTTGGTTGTGTATAAGATAGGAAATTCTATTCTTCCTTTTTTATTTGAATTTTAGTTCTTTTTATATTGTTGATGTAGCCTTATTGCATTTTGCTCAGGTATGAAAGGTTGCTTGATGTGTGCTTCAGGTTCTTGCAGGGCGTTAGGCTGGTCTAGGTAGAAGTGGGTAAGGGTAGTAGGCAGGCTTGGACTGTGTCAGGCACATCAGGTGGCCAAGGGAAGGCATGGGTAGAGAAAACTTGTGGAGGGTCCAACAAACTGCCCTGGGGAATTTGTCTAATTTTTGTTAGGAAACTAGTCCAGAGATCTGAGTCCAAAGAACAAACATGGGCCTTAGCTCCTCCTGAGGCTAGAAGGGGGCAAGATGTGGAGGCAGGGGACAACGGAGTTGCTCAGGCTACAGGGGAATCAAGGTAGAGTGGGCAAGATCACTGACTTTCCAGGTTAGGTTAGTCTCAGCAGTCCAGCCTTTGGAGGGTATAACAAACTAGACTGGAAAATTGAGCTGGTCTGAATGCAAGGGATCAGGATGCACTGTGTAGGTCTGAACTAAAAGAGTAGTACTAAGATCTAGAACAGAAACTGCAAAAGTGGGGCTGTTTCCAAGTCTAAAAGGAGGACCAGGTTTTGGGGAGAGGCACAGGCAAAATACAAACATATAAACATATGTCCCAATTTTCATCAGAATAGTGAGATTGTTATTTGTCAGGTACTTATGGGAAAACTCCCCTATACACCCAAGAAGGCTAAGCATGAAGTACACATCTAAGGATTGAACTGATTCTAAATGTGTTGCTAGGACTGGAGATTGTTCAGCAGTTAAGAGCACTGGCTGTTCTTGTAGATGACCTGGGTTTGGTATCTAACATCTGCATAGCAACTAACAACCATCCCTACATCTATTTCGAGAGTATATCACAACCTCTTCTGATCTCTGCAAACATTGTACTTATATACATGAAGGCACAAACACTTTTACACATAAAATAAAATAAATTTAAAAATTTAAAAAAGACTCTTGGAGATCAGAGCCACATATTTACATTCTGATTTTTATTTTAGTTGAAGAAAAATTTCACCATTGTGATAACTTCTGTTCAAAGGTTTATTGTTGAATGCTTCTGGACTTCATGCATTAAAATCTTAAAAGAGATGAGGAACACTAGATGGCTGCAGGGAAAATTCATCCAGCATTAAGGTTGCAAATAGGCTTTTTTCTCAATCTTATAGGGAATGTTGGCCAAATGAGCATTCTGTGTAGTCTTGAATTTAAAGCGGGTCCAGAAATTTGCATCCCCATATCAGCTATTTACTGTCCGTACAAAATCCCCACACACATGTGGTTAGGGCTGTTCTTTACATCTTAGTGCCATGAATAAATAATGAGAATACCAATATTCTCATCTTGGTATTAGTGTGTTGGGCCTAAAGCGGGAGATACATCCAAGTAAATAACAACGGAGAGTGTATGTGCATGTGTTTATTCCCACTGAGTGCTTATTTACAAAAGCAATATTCCACCCTCGATGCAAGTTCCTAAGTCTCAAGTAGGAAACAAAACATAGCAGACTCCAGAAGGTCCTGAATTTATAAAATTCATGAAGCTTCCCCAAGATTATATACACAGTAACAATTGTTGGAAAGAGAAACCTCTGAATGGTATGAGCTGTGAAGGAGCTATTCCCAAAGCTCTAGGCATGCAACATTCAGTGTATACCACTGGGAAGGCTTCTTCATTGGTCAGCTTCCTTTGTACCACCCATGTTCCTGTAAATAACACTTATGAACTCACTGGTTCACAGGTTAAGACTTTTATGGGATCATTTCTTTGGTCTTCCATCTGTGACTTATCTGAGGGCAAACAGGTATCCCAGGAAAAGTCATACAATAATCTCTACCCAAAATACAGCATGAGAGAGGACTGTATGTGCTCAAGAAATACAAGGCCTCACTAAATGATACAAGTAAGAAATAAAACCTGTTATTCAAATGGAGAAGAATGCCAAAATTAGGTGAGAATTGCTGAAGCCCAAAATTAAAGGCTAAAGGGAGAATGCCATAACAGGCTGGCTTTCCTCGGACACCTTTCAGCTTCCTGTCATAGTTGTGACCTCACTATCCACTACTGACCATCATTCTTTCAAATTCCAAATGTAGCATCTCAAGTGATAGATAGTGTAGGCCAGCTACTGTCCTTCTTGTTTTCTCATTTGGAAATCTTCCATGCTGTGAACAAGTCTTTCCTTCAGTATCAGATTCTTGTTCTCTTCCAGCTAGGAAGTTACTGAAATGTTTCACTGTCCTAAGAAACTTTTTTCTCTTTCTGTATAACAGAGTAATTTTCTTTGAGANAAAAAAAAAAAAAAAGACTTGTGCACTTGCCCATGTGCAAGGATATTGAAATCTAGCACATAAAGCCCATTACTAGAGGTAGAAATACAGGCAATATATGATTACAGCAGCAACAGCCATCAATTACAGTTAAGGATTTTCTGTAACAACCAAATGGATAGTCTAATATTGCAACAACTCAAGTATTACTGAGCAAAGTGCATTTCTACAATGTTCAGTGTTTCTATTCAGTTTTCTAACTTTAAACAGCCTATGATAACTGGCAGCAGAGAAGTTCCTTGCAATAGACTGTTTCTGCTTGAGAACCTATGATGTAATTATTGCATGCTGCTAATATACTATCTAAACATTAAAGATACTCCTGAAATATTTGATGGTAGATTTTGATTAAGACATTACATTACAAAACAACTTATGCAGAATGAAACCCTTACTGACTTGCTTCTGCTTTAAATATTGTGCCCCCAAATGAAGTCCAGTAAGCACACCTCCTGTCATGGCTGAACACTTTTTAAAATGTTTCTCAGCCATCTCTATTTCCTCACTCGTGAATTCTCTGCTCAGCTCTTTACTCCATCTTTTGAGTGAGTCATTTGTTTTCATACTCTTTTGTTTTCTGAGTAGTTTATATATTCTGGAAATTAATGCTCTGTCAGATGAATCAGCAGTGAAGGTTTACTCCCACTCTGGGGATTTTCTCTTCACTTCCCTTATTGTTTCTTTTGCTGTACAAAAACTTTTGAGTTTAATAAGGTCCCTCTTGTCGATTGTTGACCTTATTTCCTGTGCAGCTGCTGTCTGATTTAGAAAGTCTCTTCCTACCACCTATGTCTTGTAAGTTGCTGCTAACTTTTTCATCTAACACCTTCAGGATTTTCGGTTTTAAATTGAGGTCTTTGATCCACTTGGAGTTGAGTTTTGTCCAGGGTGAGAGGTAGGGTTTAATTTTATTTTTCTACAAGTGGTGATCCATTTTTGCCAGCACCATTTGCTGAAGATGCTGTCTTTCCTCCATTGAGTCTTTTTGGGCCCCTTGTCAAATATAAGGTGGCTGAAATTGTATGTGCTCAAGTTTGGATCTTAAGTTTTTGTTCCATTGGTATACAGGTCTGTTTTTCTGCCAGTACGAGGCTGTTTTTATGACTATAGCCATGTAGTACAGTTTGATGTCTGGTATAGAAATTCTCCCTGTATCACTCAGGGTTGCTTTGGATATTTGGGGTTTTTTGTTGTTTCATATGAATTTAAGATTTTATTCCAAGCCTATGAAGAATATCCTAGGGATTTTAATTGGAATTGCATTGAATTGACATATTAATCTGGGTAGAATGGACATTTTTACTATATTAATTTTTCCAATCCATGAGCATGGGAGGTCTTTCCATCTTCTGATGTTTTCTTCAATCTCCTTCTTCAGGAGTTTATAATTTTGTTGCAGAGATCTTTGGTGTCTTTGGTTAGGTTTATCCCTAGGCATTTTATTGTTTTTGAGGCTATTGTGATTGGGAAAGTCTCCTTGTATTCCTTCTTCAGTTGCTTTTTGTTGGTGTAAAGAAAGGCTACTGATTTTTCTAGGTTAATATTTTGTAACCTGCCACTTACTGAAATTCCTAATCATTTCTGGGAGTTTTCTGGTAGAGTTTTTAGCATGGCTTAGGTAAACTATCATATTGTCTGCAAAGAGGGATAGTTTTACTTCCTCTTTTCCAATCAGTATTCCTTTGATTTACTGTTCTTGCCTTATTGCCCTAGCCAGTGTTTCCAGCACTATATTGAAGAGGAGTGTGATAAGGGGCAGCCTTGCCTGGTTCCTACCTTTATGGGGAATCCTTCTAACTTTTTTCCATTTAGGATGATGCGGGCTGTGGATTTCTTTTATATGGCTTTGATTATGTTGAGGAATGATCCTTCCAGTCCAATTCCCTCTAGTACTTTAATCGTGAAGGGATGCTGTATTTTGTCAAAGGCTTTTTCTGCATCAATTGAGATGATTGTGTGGTTTTTGTCCATCAGTCCATTTATGTGTTTTATGATATTTACTGATTTTCGTATGTTGAACCATCCTTGCATTTCTGGTATGAATCCAACTTGATCATGGTGCATGATCTTTTTGATGTGCATCTGTATACGGTTTGCAAGTATTTTGTTGAGAATTTTTGCATCTGATTTCATTAATGAGATGGATCTGTAGTTCTCTCTTTTGGTTGCATACTTGCCTGGGTTTTGGTATTAGAGTGATGCTGGCTTCATTGAAGGAATTTGGGAGATTTTCCTCTACTTGTATCTTTCTGAATATTTTGAGTAATAATGGCCCCAAGTCCTCTTTAAATATTTTATAGAATTCTGCTGTGAAACCATCTGGGCGTGGGCTTTTTTTACTTGGGAGGTCTCTTATTACGTTTTCAATTTCTTCATATATTATGGGTCTGTTTAAGCTGTCAGTCTCTTCTTTGTTTAGCTTTGGTGATTCCCTGGATTGCAAATATTCATCCATTTCTCTTAGGTTTTCAAATTTGCTAGACTATAGGTTTTTGAAGTATTCCAATATGATTGTCTGGATCTTTTCATTGCCTGTTGTGATATTTCCCCTTTCATCACGAATTCTATTGATTTAGAGTTGCTCTTTCTTTCTTTTGGTTAACTGGGCTATAGGTATATCTTGCTTATTCTCTCAAAGAACCAACTTTTGAATTCATTGATATTTTGCATTTTTTTGTTTCTATTTCATTGATTTCTGTTCTGATTTTTGTTATTTCTTCCTGTCCATTGCGTTTAGGGTTCATTTGCTGTTGTCTTTCAAGTGTTTTAGCTGGAGTGTTAGCTCATTTATTTGTGCTCTTTCTATTTTTTTTAATGTGGGCACCTAGGGCAATACATTTCCCTCTTAGGACTGCTTTTAAAGTATTCCATAGGTTTTTCTGTGTGTCTGGGGGTAGTTGCTCTCCTTCTCTGTCCTTTGAATTGCTTCAAGTATTCCCTCAAGGTTTGGTTTTCCAGACATGTATTCTTTCATCTTGTTTACATGGTGGAAGATTTTTCTTTTTCCTTCAACTAGAATTGATAGTTTTGCTGGGTATAGTAACCTGGATTGGCATTGATAGTCATTTAGCACTGGGAATGCTTTGGTCCACGTTTTTCTTGCTTTCATATTTTGCTCTGAAAAGTCAGGTGTAATTCTGATAGGTTTCCCCTTATATGTAATTTGTTGTTTTTCTTTTGTGGCTTTTAGAATTTTGTCTTTGTTTTGGGTATCTAATGTTTTAACTATGATATGGTGAGGGGAGTTTCTTCTCTGGTCCAGTCTATTTGGTGTCCTATGTGCTTCTCATATTTGTATGGGTTTTTCTTTTTTTACTTTTGGGAAATTTTCATCTATTATTCTGTTGAAGATTTGATCAATACCATTCTCTTGGGATTCTTCTCCTTCCTCTATCCCTATGATGTGGAGTTTTGATCTTTTCATCATGTCCCACATTTCCTGGTTATTCCATTCTTGCATATTTTAAACTTTTCATAATCTTTACTTGAGCTCTTTAGTTGTTCTGTGTTATCTTCTAGGTCTGATATTCTTTTTCCTCTTACTCCATTCTGCTTCTGAGGCCTTTTCCCATTCTTTCCTAGTGATTGGATGAGTGTTTGTTTTCCTTTTTTATTTCATCTTGTGTTTTCTTTATTATTTCTATGTCCTTTTGGAGCTTCTCAATCTTTTCTTGTTGCTTGTTTTGTTCATTGATTTCCATTTTCATTTCAGTATGGGTTCTTTTCAGTGTTTCCACTCTCTTCTGTAGTTTCTCATTATCTCCTTCTAGGTCTTTTCTGAGTTTTTCATTCTCCCCTCTTAGTTATATGATTTCTTTGAATATATCTGTGATTGTTAATTTACATTCTGTATCCTGGGCTATCTCTATAGAGGTCCCATTGGAGGGGTCCTCCACAGGCTCTGTACAGTTTGGTGGGGTTATTCTCAGCTTCTCCCATATTGTTTTTTTGTTGTGCTTTTGGCATGTCCTTTACTTTTTGCCTGTGTTCTGGTGCAAATCTCCAGTGTCTCTTCACCATGTTGGAGGATTGCTTTCCTTGATTCCTTCAGGTGCCTGCCTTGTAGTCTCCTTATTTATGGAGTGTTGATTTGCTTAGGTTTCAGGTTTTCAATTTTGGTCATATATTGGAAGGTATAGTTCACTTTTCCCTTTATGTTTCACAAGAACTGGGTGTTCAACAGTCCAAATGACACCATTGAGCACTGTAGGTCCTCTGCTGCCAGCCAGTTCTTCTGGGTTGGTTGTAGGATATATTGGAACTTCTATGCGGAGTTCCAGTTGGGGGGGGGGTTGTTCACTTAGCTGTACACCAGAAGCAACTTCTATCCAATTCCATTTATTTTTTAAATTTTTTAAATTAATTTTATTTATTTCTGTATGTGTATGAATGTACCGTCTGCATGCAAGTTTGTGCACCTGTGTCATGCAATGCCACGGAGGTCAGAAGAGGGTGTCAGATTCCCCTGGAACTGGAGTTCTCCTGGAATTGGAGTTTCAGATGGCTCTTGGCAGCCATGTGGGTGCTGGGGATCAAACCCGGGTCCTCTGCAAGAGCGTCGGAGCTCCTAACCACTAGACCATCTCTCCAGCGCCCCAATTCCATTTAAAGTCTGCGTGCCTCACCTCCCAGGATTTTCTGCTCCCAACTATCCTGCCCAACTAGCCTGCCTGCCCGAGGGCCTGTGCCCCAGCTCTCTTGAAGTAATTCTTAACTATTTAAAAGAATACAGGATTCTAGCAGAGAAAAGAGGTAGCTTTGAAAGAACTTAACAGGAAAACATGTAATTCGTGGATTAACACACCATCCAAAATATGTGTCTATGCTAAATTAACCTACCATAACTCTTAGTGCTGTTTACATACCTATATATCTATTGCTTGTGCTTCATTAGTAGATTGACAGTTATTCCTGGACAAACTGTCAGTCCCTGAAAAGAAACAGTCATAATTGACCAGAGTCCAAGAAACCAGCTCCAGAGAGACTGGGCTGTTTTGCTTCTCCTCACCTGTGCCCCTTTTTAAGCCTAGTGCCAATCTGTGGAAGAGGGGCATAGTAGAATGTAATGGCTGCGACTGAGGTGAATGGTGAAAACTAAGCGATGTAGTCTGGACATCATTTGATCAACTTGATTGAAACATACAAACCCCTCACCCCTCTCTGGATGGTGGGGCTGTGGGGTGGGCAACAGGGGGGGCCCCCCCCCCCCCCCAAAAGCCTGCCAAATTGGTCTTAACATGAAGGATGCTTCGTTACTCATTGATTATCCACTTTTAGTTAAAAAATGAAAAAAAAACTGAGAGAAAAGATTGGCAGGAACGTTATGGCAGAATGCATGATTTGGGATGGGTGGGGGTGGGGGTCGGGGAACCGGGAAAGGAATATGCCTGAATGAAACTTGGATCAATGATGTATGAAATGCACCCAAAGCATCATATAAAAACATGTAAATAAATAAAGAAACAAAGAAAGAATCAAGACAGGAAAACAAAGAGGGACACAGAGTGATACAGAAGAGGTAGAAAGAAAGACGAGAGAGTTAGAGACGAGAGAGGTAGAGAAGAAAGAGTACAAGAGCGAAGAGAGCGGAAGATTAAAGATAGAGAGACGAATGAAAGAGATTTAGAGAGAGAGCGATACGAGGAGCGCGAGAAGAGAGAGACGCAGAGAAGGAGAAAAGGCCAAAGAGCTAGATAGAGAGATAGAGAAGCAAGAATGACGAGATCAGAGGAAGGAAAGGAGAGAAAAGAAGAAGAAAAGAGGTAGAGAGAGAGAGAAGAGGAACAGAGAGACAGTCGAAAGAGGAGAAGAGAGAGAGAATAAGGAGAGAGAAGACGAAATATCAGACGAGAGAGATGAGAGGAAAAGTAGAGAAGAGTCAGATAGAGAGTAGAAGAAGAGAGAGCGAAGATAAAATAGAGACGGAAGAGTAGTTAGAGAACGAGATATGCAGATAAGAAGATCAGAAGAAGAGCGAGACCGAGAGCGAGCAGAGATACGAGAAGCAGTATTTTTTCAGATAAGAAGATGGAGAAAAAAGCAGAGAGCAAAGAGAAGATAGAAGCGAGAGAGAGAGAGAAGAGAGAGAATTAGATTGAGAGAAGAGAGAAGAGCATAGTAAAGAGAAGCTAAGTAAATGTGATCGAAGATCAGCACGAGAGAGAGGAGAAAGAGTAGAGAGAGAGAGAGAAATAAAAAAAAAAAAAAAAAAAAAAAAAGAGAGCGAGAAAAGTAGATAAGAGAAGAGAAAAGTGAAGACAGAACGAGAGCAGAAGACGAGAGTAGAAGAGCAAGAGAAGAGCGCTAGAAAGAAGCAAGAGATAAAGAGAGCAGAAGAAGAGAATGAATAGGAAGAGGAGGAAGAACAGAAGGAAAAGGAAGAGAGACAGCGAGAAGGATAGAGAGAAGCTAGAGAGACGATCCAGAGAGAGCTAAGATAGGAGCGAATACGAGAGAAAAGAGAAGAGAGATAGAGAATAGAATTAGAGAGCAAGAGAGAAGAGCAGACAGAAGAGTAAAGAGAAGCAGCCGAGAGTAAAGAGAAGAGAAGAGATAAACGAGATCAAGAGAGCGATACGAAATAGAGAAAGAAGTAGTAGTAGATAGACAGAAGAGAGAAGTTAGAATTGAGACGAGTTAAGGAGAGGAAAAGAGTAGAAGAGAAGAGCAGAAGAGAGAGAAGAAAAAGTCCAAAGTCGAAGCGATAAGAAGAAAGGAGAGGAAAGGAAAATCTGTGTGGTCAAATATATCTTTATCTTACTTAGATAAAGGGCTAAAGTGCTTCACTTAGTCAAACACTTTAGAGCTAAATGGGATCAATTCAGAGAATGTTAAAACTGACGGAAAGTTATAATGGTATCTGGAAACCATTGTTATCTGACCTCCACAGGCATTGCATGACATGACGAACTTACAAAACATGCAACCATACACCTCATATAAAAATAAAAGAAATAAAT
Source organism: Rhizomys pruinosus (assembly GCA_009823505.1). Classification (NCBI taxonomy): domain Eukaryota; kingdom Metazoa; phylum Chordata; class Mammalia; order Rodentia; family Spalacidae; genus Rhizomys; species Rhizomys pruinosus. The sequence continues at coordinate 5,050,949 of VZQC01001442.1, forward strand.
AAAATACTTNATATATAATCACTGCACTTATGCCATGCAGTGCCTGGGGAGGCCAGAAGAGAACTTCAGATTCCCTTGGAACTGGAGTTACAGACAGCTGTGAGATGTCATGTGGGTCCTGGAAATCAAACATGGGTCCTCTGCAAGAGCAGCTAATGCTATGAAATGCTGAGCCATCTCTCTGGCCCCTTTCTTAAAAATTTTAGATGGAATTGTTGTAGAATTACATTGAGAAAATAATTGCTCTAATATTTTGTTAAACCAATGACCCATCTTTGAATTATAAGTACTTTATAACTGGATTATATTGTAAATCAATTTTTAAATTCTAATGTTAAAATACTTTTAGTTTTTTTGAATATTTTTGTTAAAGTATATCAACATTTTTCGTGGAGCGGGGTAGCAAGGAGATTTTATGAATATCAAGCTCCTGGGACCCTGTTCATATGAACCTATAGCATCGGTACCAGCATGCATAAGACCCATGCAAGTTTAGCCAGACAAATCCCAGCTCAGAACTGCAGATATACATAGCACAGCCCAACCTTGGCTGAAGAAATATTGGCAGCTGATTGCAATTAGGTCAGGAGGAACTGGCCTTCTTTAGGAAAGGGGCTCTGAAGCTCTGAATAGGATAACTGGAGCTCAGGGGATGAGCTGGCACTAAGCAATGGGTGGGGGGAGTAGTTTGGCACAATGGACCCTAGCACAAATGACAGAATGTGTGAATTACAGTGGGTTGCTGTGGGAGGGTTCCAATGGTGAGGTGAGTATAAAGACTATTAAGACTAATTGAAAAATCATGTAAAAAAACACATAAAAATGTCAAGAAATTTAGAAAAAGTACTTCAAGACCATTTATTAAGATTGTAAATCACTAGGAATGCAGCAAGTCTAATTAGATAAATATAGTAATGATAGTTTACAATTGACTTTCCAGAAAAAAGTAATGGTGTTAATTTCTGAAAAAGGTATATTTATACTCTACAGCCTTATTTCAAAATGCCCCAGACTAATTGGTGCTCTATGTGGTTCTTGAATAGGTATGCCTTTTCTTAATTTAGGGAAGTTTGCCTCTAAAATCTTGTTCAAGTTCTGGTCAATGCCACTGGTGGGAGATTCTTCTTTCTGTATGCCTATGATGTGTAGATTTGGTCTTTCCATGGTATCTCACATTTTCTATGTATTGCATTTCTGTATTTAAATTTTTTTTCATAGTCTTTGCTTGAGGAGTCCAGGACTTCAATTTTGTTGTCCACTCTGGATATTCTGCCTTGAGTTTCATTCATTCTATTCATGAGGCTTTCTCCTGTTGCTTCAAATTGGCTTGACTTTTTAAATTCCATCTTCATTTTGGCTTGGGTTTTCTCCAATAATTTGTCTATTTTGTGATTTCACTTTTCTGGTCCTGATTTGTTTTTGTTATTTCACTCAGCCTCATAGTTGTGATTTCTTAAGCTTCTGTCACAAGTTTATGGCTATCCTCTTTCATTTGTTGGAGTTCTCTGTGTGTTCTTCAAGTTCATTGATTAAGTTTATGATTATTCTTTTAAATTGTGAGTTGGGTTTATTCAAAGTAATTCTCATTTTGTAGGACTGGCGGCTTTTATTTGGTACGTATTTTCTTGGTATTCTATATTGTGTTTTTGCATTGGAATTTGGACATATGGGTGTCTTTTGTTGGTTGTGTATAAGATAGGAAATTCTATTCTTCCTTTTTTATTTGAATTTTAGTTCTTTTTATATTGTTGATGTAGCCTTATTGCATTTTGCTCAGGAATGAAAGGTTGCTTGATGTGTGCTTCAGGTTCTTGCAGGGCATTAGGCTGGTCTAGGTAGAAGTGGGTAAGGGTAGTAGGCAGGCTTGGACTGTGTCAGGCACATCAGGTGGCCAAGGGAAGGCATGGGTAGAGAAAACTTGTGGAGGGTCCAACAAACTGCCCTGGGGAATTTGTCTAATTTTTGTTAGGAAACTAGTCCAGAGATCTGAGTCCAAAGAACAAACATGGGCCTTAGCTCCTCCTGAGGCTAGAAGGGGGCAAGATGTGGAGGCAGGGGACAACGGAGTTGCTCAGGCTACAGGGGAATCAAGGTAGAGTGGGCAAGATCACTGACTTTCCAGGTTAGGTTAGTCTCAGCAGTCCAGCCTTTGGAGGGTATAACAAACTAGACTGGAAAATTGAGCTGGTCTGAATGCAATGGATCAGGATGCACTGTGTAGGTCTGAACTAAAAGAGTAGTACTAAGATCTAGAACAGAAACTGCAAAAGTGGGGCTGTTTCCAAGTCTAAAAGGAGGACCAGGTTTTGGGGAGAGGCACAGGCAAAATACAAACATATAAACATATGTCCCAATTTTCATCAGAATAGTGAGATTGTTATTTGTCAGGTACTTATGGGAAAACTCCCCTATACACCCAAGAAGGCTAAGCATGAAGTACACATCTAAGGATTGAACTGATTATAAATGTGTTGCTAGGACTGGAGATTGTTCAGCAGTTAAGAGCACTGGCTGTTCTTGTAGATGACCTGGGTTTGGTATCTAACATCTGCATAGCAACTAACAACCATCCCTACATCTATTTCGAGAGTATATCACAACCTCTTCTGATCTCTGCAAACATTGTACTTATATACATGAAGGCACAAACACTTTTACACATAAAATAAAATAAATTTAAAAATTTAAAAAAGACTCTTGGAGATCAGAGCCACATATTTACATTCTGATTTTTATTTTAGTTGAAGAAAAATTTCACCATTGTGATAACTTCTGTTCAAAGGTTTATTGTTGAATGCTTCTGGACTTCATGCATTAAAATCTTAAAAGAGATGAGGAACACTAGATGGCTGCAGGGAAAATTCATCCAGCATTAAGGTTGCAAATAGGCTTTTTTCTCAATCTTATAGGGAAGGTTGGCCAAATGAGCATTCTGTGTAGTCTTGAATTTAAAGCAGGTCCAGAAATTTGCATCCCCATATCAGCTATTTACTGTCCGTACAAAATCCCCACACACATGTGGTTAGGGCTGTTCTTTACATCTTAGTGCCATGAATAAATAATGAGAATACCAATATTCTCATCTTGGTATTAGTGTGTTGGGCCTAAAGCGGGAGATACATCCAAGTAAATAACAACGGAGAGTGTATGTGCATGTGTTTATTCCCACTGAGTGCTTATTTACAAAAGCAATATTCCACCCTCGATGCAAGTTCCTAAGTCTCAAGTAGGAAACAAAACATAGCAGACTCCAGAAGGTCCTGAATTTATAAAATTCATGAAGCTTCCCCAAGATTATATACACAGTAACAATTGTTGGAAAGAGAAACCTCTGAATGGTATGAGCTGTGAAGGAGCTATTCCCAAAGCTCTAGGCATGCAACATTCAGTGTATACCACTGGGAAGGCTTCTTCATTGGTCAGCTTCCTTTGTACCACCCATGTTCCTGTAAATAACACTTATGAACTCACTGGTTCACAGGTTAAGACTTTTATGGGATCATTTCTTTGGTCTTCCATCTGTGACTTATCTGAGGGCAAACAGGTATCCCAGGAAAAGTCATACAATAATCTCTACCCAAAATACAGCATGAGAGAGGACTGTATGTGCTCAAGAAATACAAGGCCTCACTAAATGATACAAGTAAGAAATAAAACCTGTTATTCAAATGGAGAAGAATGCCAAAATTAGGTGAGAATTGCTGAAGCCCAAAATTAAAGGCTAAAGGGAGAATGCCATAACAGGCTGGCTTTCCTCGGACACCTTTCAGCTTCCTGTCATAGTTGTGACCTCACTATCCACTACTGACCATCATTCTTTCAAATTCCAAATGTAGCATCTCAAGTGATAGATAGTGTAGGCCAGCTACTGTCCTTCTTGTTTTCTCATTTGGAAATCTTCCATGCTGTGAACAAGTCTTTCCTTCAGTATCAGATTCTTGTTCTCTTCCAGCTAGGAAGTTACTGAAATGTTTCACTGTCCTAAGAAACTTTTTTCTCTTTCTGTATAACAGAGTAATTTTCTTTGAGATTTTATATTGGTTTAAAAATTTGCAAGCAGCCATCAATATTGAAGTAATGATCTTGGTTTTGACAGCAATGTAGCTGCATTTCAATAATATTTCTTTAGTTAGTATGTTTTATAAGAAATGATAATCAAAAAGTATAGATATTTTCTATATATATTTATTGTATTAATCTGCTTAATACAGTTTTTAGAAATACCTTACATCTTTTAGATCTTGAGGGCAAGTATTAACGAACTATAAAGTATCTAAAATGTGTAAAGTAACTTCTTATGGGATGCAAATCTGTTTTCTCACTTTTAGGGGAACATGGTCCCTTTTTTAGAATATTTTTATTTATTTCTGTATGTGTATGAATGTACTATCTGCATTCAAGTGTGTGCACCCATGTCGTGCAATGCCTCAGAGGTCAGAAGAGGGTGTCGGATTCCCCTGGAACTGGAGTTCTCCTGGAATTGGAGTTTCAGACGGTTCTCGGCTGCCATGTGGGTGCTGGGGATCGAACCCGGGTCCTCTGCAAGAGAGGTCAGTGCTCTTAACCGCTAGGCCATCTCTCCAGCCCACATGGTCTCTTTAAAAGAGAGAGGATCAAGCCAGGCATGGCATGGTGGTGCAGGCCTTTAATCCTAGCACTTGGGAAGCAGAGGCAGGTAGATTTTGTGAGTTCAAGGCCAGCCTGGTCTACAGAGTGAGTTCCAGGACAGCTGGGGCTACAGGGAGACCCTTGTATCAAAAGGAGAGGAAGAGAGAGAGAAGAGAGAGGAGAGAAGAGAGAGAATCAGAAATCAATTTCGATTATATACGTTAATAAGGATTGCATGCGGTTTTTGTGGTTTACTTCAGAAGTTGAAATAATCTTTTTTTTTTTTTTTTTTTTTTTTTTTTTTTTTTTTTTTTGTCCTTTTCGAGCACAAGAGTGGCTCCCACCCTGAATTTCACCTTCTGTAACGACCCAGGCTGGCCTGAATCCAAAGATCCACTTCTCTTCCTCTGACTCCCAAGGTTCCAAGGGTTAAAGTCATGTGGCCAACCAAAGCCAGGCTTGAAATAATTCTTTTTCGTTATCCACAAGGTTTATTGATACAAATACATAAAATCAAGGCATGAACACTGATTTGATAGATTAAGTAGTCTTAATTTCAATACTATAATAAGCGGACCAATCTTCCAAAATTTTCACCATTTGGTTTCCACAATTCACAACCCACAAAACCACAGTCGAATTCAAGGGCATTAATGATTTCTCAGATCTGATCAGTTTTTTGCAAGGAAACCATGTTTCTTTTAGAAAAGACTTTCTGCCGGGCGTGGTGGCGCACGCCTTTAATCCTAAGCGACTTGGGATAGAGGCAGGCAGATCTTTGTGAGTTCAAGTCCAGCTGGTCTCAAGTGAAGTTCCAGGACAGCTGGGTTACATGAGAACATGTCTCGAAAAGACCAAACAAAAAAAAGAACGTTGTGGCACTTGCCCATGCCGTTTTGTGCCAGGCACATTGAAATCTAGCATATAAAGCCCATTAGTAGATGTAGAAATACAGGCAATATATTATTACAGCAGCAACAGCCATCAATTACAGATAAGGATTTTCTATAACAACCAAAAGGATAATCAAATATTGCAGCAACTCAAGTATCACACTGAGCAAAGTGCGCCATTTCTACAATGCTTTTCAGTGTTTCTACTTCAGTTCTCTTCTCACTTGAAACAGCCTTATGATAATTGGCAGCAGAGAAGGTCCTTGAAATAGACTGCTTCTGCTTGAGAACTTATGTATTTATTGCATGCTGCTAATATAATATCTAAACATTAAATATACTTCCTGAAATATTTGATGGTAGATTTTTAGTAAGACCTACATTACAAAAAAACTTATGCAGAAAGAAACCCTTACTGACGTGCTTCGCTTTAAATATTGTGCCACCAAATGAAGTCCAGTAACACCGCATCCTGTCATGCTGACACTTTTAAAATGTGTCTTCTAGCCATCATCTATTTCCTCACTCAGGATTCTCTGCTCACTCATTTACCTCCATCGGTGTGTGAGTGGTCCCATGTGTTTCAGACTCTTTGTTTTCGGAGTAGTTTATATATTCTGGAAACCAAAGCTTTGTCAGATGAACATCAGCCGTGAAGGGTTTACTCCCTAAGCTGGGGATTTTTTCTCTTCATTTCCTTAATTGGTTCTTTTGCTGTAAAAAAACTTTTGAGTTTAATAAGGTCCCTCTTGTCATTGTTGACCTTATTTTCCCTGTGCAGCGGCTGTCTGATTTAGAAAGTGTCTCCCTACACCTATGTTGTCCGCTGTAAGGTGCTCTAACGTTTTCATCGAACCTTCAGGATTTTCGGGTTTAAATTGAAGGTCTTTGAGCCAATTGGAGCTGAGTGCATGCTCCACGGTGAGAGGTAGGGTTTTTCAACTTTTTATTTTTCTACAAGTGGGGATCCATTTTTGCCAACACCAACTGCTGAAGATACTATCTTTCATCCATTGAGAATTTTTGGACACCTTGTCATGTGATAAGGTGGCATGGAAATTGTGAATGGTGCGCAAGTTTGGATCTTAAGTTTTTGTTCCATTGTGTATAACAGGTCGGTTTTTCTGCCAGTACGAGTCTGTTTTTATGACTAATTACAGCCCGGTAGTACAGTTTGATGTCCTGGTATAGAAATTCTCCCTGTAATCACTCAGGGCTGCTTTGGCGATATTGGGGTATTTTTTGTTTGTTCAGAGAAATTACGATTTTATGCCCACGCCTTGAAGAATAAGCCCTACAGGGATTTTCTAATCTTTTTGGATCTTGCATTGGAAATTGCCGATATTCCTCTGGGTCGCCTGGCCCTTTTCCCTTCTTCCTTTTTCCCCTCCATGCGCCTGGAGTCTTTCATCTTCTGCTGTTTCTTTCTTCCCTCTCCTTCTTCCAGCTCTCTACTTTGATTTGCAGCTAGCATCTTTGGTGGTCTTTGGTTCGCGTTTCTCCCTCGCCTTATTTCTTGTTTTTCTGCCTCACGCCTTTTGCGCGCGCCTGTGCGCCCCCGCCTGCCCCCCATGCTTGTCGCATGCATGCTTTCGTGGGGTGAGGGGGGCCTAGGGAGGGGGGTCCATGATGGTTCTACGTTTGATTTGTGTGTAATATGTACTGAAATGCTTCAGAGCTTCAATAAAACATTGGCTGTGGACAAAAAAGAATAAATGGAAGAACCCATCTCCTTATTTAATTTTGCTCATGGTCTTGATGTACAGTTTCACTAATGTAGAATTTGGAACTAAACAAGTAGAATTCAAGTTATTAATTCCATTAAACTATGATCCCTACCCCCCCAAAAAACATAGTTCTCTACATAAACCCAGTTCAATAGCTCTAAAAAGTCCCACATACGGTTTGTTTTTGTGCTGATAATACTCCAGCAAATAAATATGTTCTGTGAACCTTCTGGACTCACACAAGAAAAAAAAATACAAAGTACTTTATTGAAAATATTTCAAGCCAGGCTGGGGGTAACATGCCTTTAATCCTAAACTTGGGAGGCAGAGCAGGTGGATCTCTGTGAGTTCAAGGCAGCCCTGGTCTACAGAGTGAGCTCCAGGAATAGCTGGGACTAAATGGAGACCCGTCTCAAAAATACCATTTTATTATATTATATATATATATATATATATATATATATATATATATTAAAAGAAGTTTAATAATTCTTTAAAATCAAAGTTCTTGTATTAAAATCTTTTTAGAAATAAAAATTGATGCCAAATTTTTTTCTTCTATCACCTTCAGGGTTTCAGTCAGTGCTCACATTGAGGTCTTTGTCAACTTAGGAGTTTTATTTTTGTACAGGTGAGAGGGGTTTAATTTTGTTCTTCTACAATGTTGATCAAATTTTGCCAGCAACACCATTTGCTAAAGACGCTATCCTTCTGCCTCCATTGAGTTTTTTTTCCCCTGTTGTCAAATGAGGGTGTTGAAATTGTATGAGCTCAATTTTAATTTTCAATTTTCTTCATTGGTCAAAGTCTTTTTTGTGCCATACAAGGCTGTCTTAATGACTATGGCCCGTAATATAGTTTGAAAAGTCTGGTAGAGCTAAGTCCACACTGTGTTGCATTTTTTCACTCAGGTTTGTTTCAGCTATTCAGGGTCTCTTGTTTTCCGGACATAGGCCATAGGAAAAGACTTCTAAACAGACAGCAGCTGCACAGGAAATAAGGTCAACATTGACAAATGGGACCTCATCAAACTCAAAAGCTCTGTACAGTGAAAGAAACATTCAAGGAAGTGAAGAGAAAACCCACAGGAGTGGGAGTAAATCTTCACCAGTGATACATCTGACAGAGCTGTTAACATCCAAATATATAAACTACCAAAAAACAAAGAAAATAAGAAAGCACATCTACTCAAAAGATGGAGTAAAGAGTTGAACAGAGATTCTCAAGAAGAAGAATAAAAAACATCTAATACTTAAAAGTTCACATCCTTAATTAGAGGAAATGCAAATTAATACCACTCTCACGATATCACTCATTCTAGATAGGACTAGCTAAGATCAAGAAAAGAAAAGACAACCAGTGCTGGGGTGGTTATGGGAAGGGGGAACACTCATCCACTGCTAGTGGAATGTAAACTTACAACACTGTGGAAAGCAGTGTGGAGAATCCTTAAAAACTAAAAATGAACCTACAACCTGACCCAGTCACCCATCCTGGGTATATACCCAAAAGATCATACTACACATAACATCCATGTTTTTTTGCAGTTCTCTACACAATGCAAAGAGCTGGAACCAACCCAATGCCCCCAAGAGACGAGTCAATGACAAAATTGTGGTACATACACACATGCAGTTCTATGCAGCATAAAGAAAGCTGACATCATGATTTTGCAGGTAAATGGATGGAACCTGATGCTATTATGCTAAGTGAAGTAACAGAGTCCAGAAAAAAAAGGCTAATGTTTTCCCTCATTTTTTGATGCTAACACTAAATCTCTCAGATGAAAGGCAAACTGAAAAACATTATTGGTAATTTGTTTATCTGAAGGGTAACTATGTTGTTATATATGATCTCTCAAGGCTTAGAATCCACCCACCACTATTTTCCAACTCTGTTAGTATTACTGTATATGGGTGGAGATAGTGTATCCAGATGTTAGAGTAATATAAAAATTAATGGAGGAAAATGTTAATTCCTAAGCATAAAAAAGACTGAAAGATGCAGGACAGTTATGGTGGAAGCATAGATCTGGATGGGGTGGGGAAGGTAAAATGGAATATGCCTAAAATGAATTGAAAATGATGTCCAAAATATACAAAGCATCAATAAAAGCATAAAAAGAAATAAAAAGTTCAATCTGCACCTAAATTATTTGGCAATAAATAATAAGTATTAAGACCTGTTTTATTGAAACTCTGATTAAGCAAACATGCACACTTAAACAGGGAAGCATGACCCCTAAAAATATGTGCACATCATTTTTTGGTATGAGGGGATCACACTGGCATTCTCTCAGGTGAGCTATTTTCTGGCATTTTTTTTTTTCTGTTTTGAGGCATGATATCCTGTATTCCGTAAGTCCAACTTTCATAGACCATAAAAAACATCACAACATAGACTCTAGGATAGTTTAAGCCGACACATAATTTGATGATATTTGTTTTGTGTATTGTGTTTGATAATAAATAGACATGTAAACAGATATGTTATCAAAAGTGCAGTTGTAATCAAAAGTTTCACACCCTTGAACTTCTCTTAAATCAATCGCTCTGTACAAACCGGAGAAAAGAGAAACCATCTCTTATCCAGATGTAAAGCAGTGGGGTGGCAAAATACTGTGACTGGAGGAGTCACAAAACCTACTATGTAGAACTAATAGGAAACTGATGTCAGAAGCTGGGAGGCCCCAAGACTTACGAGTGTAGAAGCAGACTGATTTACAAATGTGAGGTCTATGGCGGTACTCTAGATGATAGTAACTGCATTTAATTTACTTGTATATGTGACTGAAGAAGTGTCCGCTCAGTTTCCTAAGTGTCATATGACTTCATTGGCTGTGTAGTGATAAGTATAAGAATAGAGAAATGAGATCAAAACAGATTGTTCTTTTTTCAGGAATAGTACAGAGGACAAATGGAGTTGTTATGACTCGTTGGTTTGGAAAATGAAGCTTTTCACTTCATTTCAATCGGGAAAAGATATTTTTACAGCTTTATTGTATCTTAATGATATACAAAAACTGTAAACATTTAATGCATAAAATTTGGTGACTTCAAAACTGCATATGTACCCATCATACCATCACCACAATCAAGGTAAAGTTTATCATCATCATATTCAGAAGGGCATATTTTTAACTCAGAGGGCATATTCATGTGCCCTCTTGAGTTAAAAAAATACTAAAATGAAGTCTACCTTCATAACAAGTATGCACATTCCCAGTATCATGTTCATTATGCGGACTGTATTATATAATCTATGACCAGAAGTTTTAAGTGTCCTCAGGTAAACATGAGAATAAGGGTCCAGCAGTAATAGCTTTTCTTATCCTCTAATAAAGATTAAGCCCATGCCTGCCAGATAAGCTTGTGAAATGGCTTGCAGAAATCAAACACAGTCACATATTAGCTGGCACCAGTACAGGAGAAACAATTATGCCATGAAAATGGACCATGAATTTAGAGCTTTCCTTTCTCAGTGCTATCTAGGGCCTTGTACATGCTGCAAAAATTTTGTACCACTGAGTTCAACCTCAGCCCATAAATGTGATTTTGGAAGAGGAAGTGAACAAACTAATAAGAAATTAATTAAACTATCTAAATAAGTCTACTATTTTAAAATCCTGACAGAGGAAATTAGATATAAGCGATATGTTTTGTTCTCAGTGTTGAAATCCATGCAGAGAACTGAGAAGTTTGCTTTGGAACCAGCACTAACTAGGTCTTATGAAAATTAAAGGAGGGTGCAAAGGTCAGAGCCAGAAATTGTAAGGGTTGGCCAAGAAACACTCACAGGAAGTAACATAAGACACACCCACTACCCATAGGATCAGAAACCAATCTGAATTTCATAATCTAAGATCCTGTTATATAAACACTTTAGCTCTCCTCCATCCATTTTTAATATGAGAGCAGGCTTATTTTATACTACTATATTACAAACTGCCACACTATTTACCCTCATACATATAAAATTATTGTCTCAATGGCCCATGAGGAACATGGGATTAAATTGAGTGAGTCTCTCCTCAGAGTCTCATCCGTCTAAATAACATAGTGGTCCAGGCAGGTTTTTTTTTTTTTTTTGTTTTAAGATCANAAAAATGAAAAAAAAACTGAGAGAAAGATGCAGGACAGTTATGGCAGAATGCATGATGTGGGATGGGGTGGGGGTGGGGGGGAAGGGAAAGGGAAATATGCCTGAACTGAATTGGAAAATGATGTATGAAATGCACAAAGCATCAATAAAAAAATGTTAAAAAAATAAAGAAAAAAAAAGAAAGAATTCAGACAGGAAAACAAAGAGGGCCAGATAAGGAAGAAAGGAGAGGAAAGGAAAATCTGTGTGGTCAAATATATCTTTATCTTACTTAGATAAAGGGCTAAAGTGCTTCACTTAGTCAAACACTTTAGAGCTAAATGGGATCAATTCAGAGAATGTTAAAACTGACGGAAAGTTATAATGGTATCTGGAAACCATTGTTATCTGACCTCCACAGGCATTGCATGACATGAGTGCACTTACAAACATGCACACCATACACTCATGCATAAAAATAAAAGAAATAAATAAAATACTTAAAGAGAAATTCAACATAGAATGTATAAATGTGGCTAGATTTAAAGAAAAGGTACAGAAGCAAAAGAGAATGTTATCTATTTAGGCGTAAGAATGAAGAACAATGTTGAGATGGTCAACTATCTAAGCCACAGCAACCAATTACGTAATTATCAGAACACACACCAAGCTACTTGCTCTAGGCTGGGTCCTCGTTTTGAGTTCATGGACTCCAAGCACCAGGTACCACATGAGCCACAGAGAGTCTGAGCTACTGGAAACCCACCGAAATCTGAAGCTGAAATCAGCATGCCAAGATCATTCCTTGCTTGAACACATAAATATTGATACCTTTAGCCATTGGAAAACATGACCTACATTTTCCCAAACTAGTATCCTAGTTTGAATGTCTATAAATCCAATGGTGGGAAAGAAATGAATTGCACACATATCTTCTCCTACAGCTAACATTGGTAGTATAGTCAAACAGACATAATTGCTTCTGGGGTCAACCCTCCACTGAACGTAAACCCCCTGAAGGCAATTCACCAAAGGGACTCTTATAAATAAAGCAAAAATGGTGAGGAGAGAAGACAAAAATAAAAAGTAAAGGGTGCAGAGAGATTCCAATACATTCACAGAACACAATAAAAGAACACAAACAAAAATGTCAAAGCATCCCATTATGAAACCTACACATACTCACACACAAAAAAATCAATGTTGGAAAAGAACAATATTAAAATGCCAAGAAAAGTTATCAGAGTTCTACACTTACAAAGAATCAATACTATAGACAGGACTCAAATAAAAAGATGAATGAAACAGAGAAATCCATCTAGGTACTAGAAATTAAGTAAAAATAAATTCAGGTTCTAGACAAAAAACGTTATCAAAATAAATGAATCAGTAGTAACTTGGAGGAAAATTAAAAATAATCAAAACAAAAATAGTTGAAAATTCTGAAAGGGAATTTAAATGCTCAGAATAACCAAACAGAGCTCCTAGAAGGTATCAAACAATAAAAATTTAATTACATCAGATCTTGCATCAGCAACCTTAAAAACTAGGTAAGACCTGAAAGAGAATGTCTGTCAACTGACATTGTTACCCTTACCAAAGACATATTTTAATGTTGATGGAGAAATAAAGCATTTACCCCATTAAAGCAATTCATCACCACCAAGGTAGCATTGGATAACTTTCTTAAAGAAATATTATACCCAGCGGCAGAATAAAGACAGTTTCATTCAGGAAAACACAAGTGTTGGGCCTTACATACTCTCCAAAAGCGTGGCCTGTTGGAAATCTCTAAGCCTGTGTCTCGCTGACTGTCCCCCACCTACCGAATAACTTCAGCATAGGAGTTATGTAAATCACTGTAACCACAACGGTCGCTATGACCAAGAACTGAAGAGGGGAGGAAGAAAGAGGGAAGTTCTGATAGGCTCAGAGGTACTTCCCTACTCGTGGAAAGCTCTTGATCAGTGCCTGTTTCCCATTAAGTTCTATGGAGTAACCATTACATACAGCCTGCGTGCTGCCTGGCCCCTTGAGATGATTGGCTGCCAGTTTGGCACCATGGAAACCCCCTTTGTGGTATTTGCCTTTACAACTGCTGTGTTGCCCACAGTAAACGAGACCTTGCTTGACTTGGCTCCCCGCTGTGTCTGATTGTCTCCAGGAACAGGGAGGCTGGGGAACTGACGAGTGGACGCACCTGACCCTCCTCGATCCAGCCAGTCACGAGGGCCCGGGACTGGCTAAGATCCCCGGTGTGACCCGAAACCCCCGCACACAAGAAATGATACATTTCATGAGAGGGAAAGATGTAAAGAAGAAAGCCAGGGAAGACTTACACACTCAGCACAGCAAATTAGAAAACATCTACAGAGGTGAAGAAAAGAATCAGTAATTCAACCAGGTAAAACAATACCCAACAAACCAACAGGAAACATCACTCTGCTCTCAATAAGAATGTTAAAGCCAAACTTTTAAATTAAATAACTGTAATAAGGATGACATCTATACGTACCTGTTTTCCCCACGAAACACACATAGCTAACAAAAACATCCAAAATTAGAGTCAAAAGTTGGAAGTTAACTTTTCAAGAAAATGGGGCATAATGATTCTCAAATCTGATGAAGCAGATCTCAAACCAAAAGAGATAAAGATGGTCGCTACCTATGAACTAATGAAACTATAGCTACTCGTTCACATATTCCTCACCAACTTGCAAGTCCTTCCTCCATCTCTTTCTGTTCCAGTGTTTGTTGCCTCTCCCTGTAGACTGTTATCCTGTCCTGGGATTTTCTCCAACAAATAACTTGTTCCATTACTCTTGTATTCATTTTCACTCAAGTTCTCAGGAATATGGGCAGGATGAATTCCAGTTTTTTTGTCAGAATATCACACAGATGACAGGTAGCCTAGTACCCAGGAAAGTCCTTGTTCCTCTCTGAAGCCTGATGAGATGGGACTCCATCGTCTACATTTCTCTTTGAATTTTGCACTTCTACAAAGCTCCAATTAGTGTTCTAGGGCTTTTGTAGTTCAAGTTCAAAATTGTTCCACATTCTCCCTTCAACCAAGTTCCAAAGACCTAGGAACCATGTGGTTTGTCAGTACCATATTTCTATATTAGTTACTTTTCTCATTGCATGGACAATATTTCTGACAAAAGCAAATGACATAAGAAGAATTTATTTTGGCTGCAGTTTGAGGAGACAGTAATTGCAGTGTGGGATTGAGATGACTGATCATATGGCATCTGTTGTCAGGAAGCAGAGATAGATCCATGCTGCTACTCAGCCAGCATTCATTTTATTCACTGTGGAATCCTGAGCCTTGGAATGGTTCCATGCACAGTCAGCATCAGTCTTTCTTCCTCAGTTAAAACTCCTTGGAAATGTCCTCATTACAATACTCAAAGGTTTGTCTCCTAGGTTGTCCTATAATCCATCAAGTTTACAATCAAGGTTAACTATTACAGGGCATTAGATGGAATTGGATGTAGGACATACATAATCAGCAATAATATTTTCTTTAGATCTGACATCTGTGGTATGACAGCCTCAGGTTTCTATGAAATCATTTCCTAGAGAGTGATACAATAAGCATTGAGGAAGCTGGGTAGTGAAGCACTGAATGTCCTCTTTATCTCCCATTTGCTAGGTAGAACATTGTGGAGAGTAACAGAGTTGAACTTATATTCAGCTATCCAGAGATAGTAGAACATACAAAAAAAGGAGAAAGATGAGGAAGAAGATGATGATAAGATGAGGAGAAGGGGGGCTGGAGGGATGGCCTAACAGTTAAGAGTGCTGACTGCTCTTGCAGAGGACCCAAGTTCGATCCCCAACACCCACATGGCGGCTGAGAACCATCTGTAACTCCAATTCCAGGAGAACTCCAGTTCCAGGGAAATTGGAGACCCTCCTCTGACCTCCGTGGCATTGCACCACACGGGTGCACAGACCTACATGCAGACAGTACATTCATACACATACAAAAATAAATAATAAAAAAATTTAAAAAAAGATGAGGAGGAGGAAGAGGAAGAAGAAGAGGAAGAGGGAGAGAAAGAGAAGAGAGAAGGAGAAAGGAGAAGGAGAAGGAGAACAAGGAGAAGGGGAATGAAAAATACCACACTGGAATTAAGACTTCTAGTTCCAATTCTTTCATTCCAATTATTCAATCCCCAAGGAGTACATGTCTTTCACTTGAAACTCCAGGTATGATGAAAATGAAAAGAGATGCCCTGGGGAACGGGGAGATAACTCAGTGGTTAAGTGCACTAACAGCTCTTGCAGAGGATCCAGATTCGATTCTCAGCACCCATATGACAGCTAGCAACCATCCCTAGCTCCAGTCCCAGAGGCTTTGATGCCCTCTTCTGACCTCCACTGCCATTTCCTGACATGGTTACACTTGCATACATGCAGGCAATACACTCAAACAGATAAAATTAAAAAAAAGTAATAAATAAAAATATAGCCAGTTGTGGTGGTGCACACCTTTAATCCTGGCAGTTGGGAGGCAGAGGCAGGTGGATCTCTGTGAGTTCAAAGCCAGCCTGGTCTACATAGAGAGTTCCAGGCCAGCTGAAAAAAAAAAAAAAAAAAAAAAAACAAAAAAAATATATATATATATTATAACATTATATATATAGTTATAGGGTACTTCACTATACCCACTATATTATTGTCCAAGAGAGAGATGAGAGGAAGAGAGAGAGAGAGAGAGAGAATTTTACAAAAGACGAGAGGTATCCTTACTGTCTGTCTTACATCTAAATCTCTGATTCATGCTATCTATATGAATAATGCAGCTGATAAGACTCCAAAATAATTTAGTATTATAATACATTACTATATAGTATAATTTAGGATTACATAGTTAATACATTTGCAAGTAAATTTAAAAGAAACATTTCCACAAAATTCTATAGTACTTAAACTTTCCTTAACTGTGTAATAGCATTTATTTAAACATATTAACATAACCCTCCAGTCAAGCACTTTTGAAAACAGATCAGTCTGTACAGTCATGGAAAAGTGGTTCTATTTCATAGTTATTTTATTCTCCCATTGCACCAATATTAAAAGTCCTCAGAAGACAAGATAGATTAGAAGTTCATTCTTTACAAAAAAAAATATTGCTGGGCGTGGTGGCACATGCCACCTTTAATCCTAGCACTTGGGAGGCAGAGGCCAGTTGATCTCTGTGAGTTCAAGGCCATCCTTGACTACATAGTGAGTTCCAAGAAAAACCAGAGCTACAGGGAGATACTGTCTCAAAAAGACCCAAAATTTTTTTCATTCTATATAACAGAAGTTTGATAGAGAAATTCTACTGCAATTTGATTTCACTTTGTGATTTTATTTATTTATTTATTTATTTATTTATTTATTTATTTATATTTATTTATCTTTGGTCTTTTCGAGACAGGGTCTCCCTGTAGCCCCAGCTGTCCTGGAACTCACTCTGTAGACCAGGCTAGCCTTGTGATTTTATTAATAAAGACACTTAAAGTAGACCATTTTGCTAAATTATAAAATTAAATGAATATAAAATATGATTTAGTAAATCAAATAGTGAGCTTTATGGGCTTTACTGAAATATGGCACATTGCTTAGCTAAATAATTTCCCAAGAAGTAATTAAAAACAAGTGAAAAAGAGCTGTGTGTTATTATTTGATTTTTATATGTAATATTAAGTAGTTCAAACATTTTCAATTACATAAAAAAAGAATATTGACAGCATCACTTTTTGGGTACAAGTTAAATCCTAGGAATATTTTAATAAATAACTTTCAAGATAGATTCTTACATATCAAAGTCTATTGAGTATTTCAGAAAGCAGTTGCTTGCTATGGAGAATTGAAAATTTATCCTCATTTGTTTCACCATCCTGTTCCTTGGGACTGTGACTCTTTAACTATTTTAAATAGAGGAATGCAAGAGTATAGGCATGCCTAAGCTGGCCACATCAATGAAACAATTAAAACAGTTCTGAGAGAGACTGAGAAAAAGATGAAAAACATGCTTGGCAGAATGCATGAGTTCTGGTGGGGTGAGGGGGGCAGGGAGGGGTCATAGGTCTAGATTTGATTTGTAATGTAATATTGTATGAAATGCTCAGAGCTTCAATAAAACATTGGCTGTGGACAAAAAAGAATAAATGGAAGAACCCATCTCCTTATTTAATTTGCCTCATGGTCTTGATGTACAGTTTCACTAATGTAGAATTTGGAACTAAACAAGTAGAATTCAAGTTATTAATTCCATTAAACTATGATCCCTACCCCCCCAAAAAACATAGTTCTCTACATAAACCCAGTTCAATAGCTCTAAAAAGTCCCACATACGGCTTGTTTTTGTGCTGATAATACTCCAGCAAATAAATATGTTCTGTGAACCTTCTGGACCCACAAGAAAATAAAAATACAAAGTACTTTATTGAAAATATGTTCAAGCCAGGCATGGTGGTACATGCCTTTAATCCTAACACTTGGGAGGCAGAGGCAGGTGGATCTCTGTGAGTTCAAGGCCAGCCTGGTCTACAGAGTGAGCTCCAGGATAGCTGGGACTAAATGGAGACCCTGTCTCAAAAATACCATTTTATATATATATATATATATATATATATTCAAGAAGTTAATAATTCTTTAAAATCAAAGTTCTTGTATTAAAATCTTTTTAGAAATAAAAATTGATGCCAAATTTTTCTTCTATCACCTTCAGGGTTTCAGGCTTCACATTGAGGTCTTTGATTCACTTAGAGTTTATTTTTGTACAGGGTGAGAGGGGTTTAATTTTGTTCTTCTACAAATGATGATCAAATTTTGCCAGCACCATTTGCTAAAGACGCTATCCTTCTGCCTCCATTGAGTTTTTTTCCCCTTTGTCAAATATGAGGTGGCTGAAATTGTATGAGCTCAATTTTAGATTTTCAATTTTCTTACATTGGTCAACAGGTCTATTTTTGTGCCAGTACAAGGCTGTCTTTATGACTATGGCCCTGTAATATAGTTTGAAGTCTGGTAGAGCAATCCACACTGTGTTGCATTTTTTCACTCAGGTTTGTTTCAGCTATTCAGGGTCTCTTGTTTTTCCAGACATAGGCATAGGAAAAGACTTCCTAAATCAGACAGCAGCTGCACAGGAAATAAGGTCAACAGTTGACAAATGGGACCTCATCAAACTCAAAAGCTCTGTACAGTGAAAGAAACATTCAAGGAAGTGAAGAGAAAACCCACAGAGTGGGAGTAAATCTTCACCAGTGATACATCTGACAGAGCTGTTAACATCCAGAATATATAAAACTACTCAAAAAACAAAGAAATAAGAAAGCACAATCTACTCAAAAGATGGAGTAAAGAGTTGAACAGAGACTTCAACACTAAGGAATTAAAGATGGCTGAGAAATATCTTAAGTGTTCAACATCACTAATAATAAGGAAATGCAAATTAATACCACTCTCAGATATCATCTCATTCTGATAGGACTAGCTAAGATCAAGAAAAGAAAAGACACCAAGTGCTGGGGTGGTTATGGGAAAGGGGGAACACTCATCCACTGCTAGTGGGAATGTACACTTGTACAACCATTCTGGAAAGCAGTGTGGAGAATCCTTAAAAGACTAAAAATGAACCTACAACCTGACCCAGTCATACCACTCCTGGGTATATACCCAAAAGAGTCATACTACACATGAACATCCATGTTTTTTGCAGTTCTCTACACAATAGCAAAGAGCTGGAACCAACCCAAATGCCCCTCAAGAGACGAGTCAATGACAAAATTGTGGTACATCTACACAATGCAGTTCTATGCAGCAATAAAGAAAGCTGACATCATGAATTTTGCAGGTAAATGGATGGAACCTGATGCTATTATGCTAAGTGAAGTAACAGAGTCCAAGAAAAAAAAGGCTAATGTTTTCCCTCATTTTTGGATGCTAACACTAAATCTCTCAGATGAAAGGCAAACTGAACAACATTATTGGTATAGTTCTGTTTATCTGAAGGTAACTATGTTGTTATAATGTAAATCTCTCAAGGGCTCTAGAATCCACCCCACACTTATTTTCCAACTCTGTAATTACTGTATATGGGTGGAGAGAGTATGTATCCATATTTTAGAGTAATATAAAATTAATGGAGGAAAATGTTAATTCCTAAGCATAAAAAAAAGACTGAAAGATGCAGGACAGTTATGGTAGAATGCATAATCTGGACTGGGGTGGGGGAAGGTAAAATGGAATATGCCTAAAATGAATTGAAAAATGATGTCCAAAATATACAAAGCATCAATAAAAGCATAAAAAAGAAATAAAAGTTCAAATCTGCACCTAAAATTATTTGGCAAATAAATAATAAGTATTATAGACCTGTTTTATTGAAACTCTGATTAAGCAAACATGCACACTTTAAACAGGGAAGATGACCCCTAGAAATATGTGCACATCATTTGGTATGAGGGGATCACACTGGCATTTCTCCAGGTGAGCTATTTTCTGCATTTTTTTTTTCTGTTTTGAGGCATGATATCCTGTATTCCGTAAGTCCAACTTTCATAGACCATAAAAAACATCACAACATAGACTCTAGGATAGTTTAAGCCACACATAATTTGATGTATTTGTTTTGTGTATATGTGTTTGATAATAAATAGACATGTTAAACAGATATGTTATCACAAGTGCAGTTGTAACTAAAAGTTTCACACCCATGACATTCTCTTAAATCAATCGCTCTGTACAAACCGGAAGAAAAGAGAAACCATCTCTATTCCAGATGTAAAGCAGTGGGGTGGCAAAATACTGTGACTGGAGGAGTCACAAAACCTACTTTTATGTAGAATCTAATAGGAAACTGATGTCAGAAGCTGGGAGGTCCAAGACTTACGAGTGTAGAAGCAGACTGATTTACAAATGTGAGGTCTATGGCGGTACTCTAGATGATAGTAACTGCATTTAATTTACTTGTATATGTGACTGAAGAAGTGTCCGCTCAGTTTCCTAAGTGTCATATGACTTCATTGGCTGTGTAGTGATAAGTATAAGAATAGAGAAATGAGATCAAAACAGATTGTTCTTTTTTCAGGAATAGTACAGAGGACAAATGGAGTTGTTATGACTCGTTGGTTTGGAAAATGAAGCTTTTCACTTCATTTCTTAATCGGGAAAAGATATTTTTACAGCTTTATTGTATCTTAATTGATATACAAAAACTGTAAACATTTAATGCATAAAATTTGGTGACTTCAAAACTGCATATGTACCCATCATACCATCACCACAATCAAGGTAAAGTTTATCATCATCATATTCAGAAGGGCATATTTTTAACTCAGAGGGCATATTCATGTGCCCTCTTGAGTTAAAAAAATACTAAAATGAAGTCTACCTTCATAACAAGTATGCACATTCCCAGTATCATGTTCATTATGCGGACTGTATTATATAATCTATGACCAGAAGTTTTAAGTGTCCTCAGGTAAACATGAGAATAAGGGTCCAGCAGTAATAGCTTTTCTTATCCTCTAATAAAGATTAAGCCCATGCCTGCCAGATAAGCTTGTGAAATGGCTTGCAGAAATCAAACACAGTCACATATTAGCTGGCACCAGTACAGGAGAAACAATTATGCCATGAAAATGGACCATGAATTTAGAGCTTTCCTTTCTCAGTGCTATCTAGGGCCTTGTACATGCTGCAAAAATTTTGTACCACTGAGTTCAACCTCAGCCCATAAATGTGATTTTGGAAGAGGAAGTGAACAAACTAATAAGAAATTAATTAAACTATCTAAATAAGTCTACTATTTTAAAATCCTGACAGAGGAAATTAGATATAAAGCTATATGTTTTGTTCTCATTGTTGAAATCCATGCAGAGGACTGAGAAGTTTGCTTTGGAACCAGCACTAACTAGGTCTTATGAAAATTAAAGGAGGGTGCAAAGGTCAGAGCCAGAAATTGTAAGGGTTGGCCAAGAAACTACTCACAGGAAGTAAAACTAAGACTACCCACTACCCATAGGATTCAGAAACCAATCTGAATTTCATAATCTAAGATCCTGTTATAACTTTAGCTCTCCTCCATCCATTTTTTTAATATGAGAGCAAGCATTTATTTTATACTACTATATTACAAACTGCCACACTTATTACCCTCATACATATAAAATTTATTGTCTCATATTGCCCATGAGGAACATGGGATTAAATTGAGTGAGTCCTCTCCTCAGAGTCTCATCCGTCTAAATAACATAGTGGTCCAGGCAGGTTTTTTTTTTTTTTTAAGATGATCTTGTGTATAATTTCTGAGACCACTTGTTGCTGGCAGAATTCAGTTTCCTGTAGTTGCAATATAAAAGACCTCACTTATAAAGGCTATCCATCATTCCTGGCAACTGGTCCAATCCTTTTTACAAATGGGCAGTTTTCTTCCATCTATTCTGGCATAAATATATTTCTCTGGTATTTTACTGTCTTTGAAAATCTCAGCCATCATTACTTCTTCATTTGTGAAGTCTCTGTTCAGGTCTTTACTTCATCTTTTGATTGGGTCATTTGTTTTCTTGGTCCTTTGTATTTTGAGTAATTTATATATTCTAGACATTAGTCCTCTGACAGGTGTATCACTGGTGAAGGTTCAATGTCGCTAGTAATTAAGAAAATGCAAATTAAAACCACTTTAAGATTTCATCTTATCCAGGTAAGACTGGCTATTATCAAAACAAAACAAAACAAAACAAAACAAAACAAAAAAAGATACCAAATGGTGTAGAGGTTATGGGGAAAGGGAGACATTCATTCACTGCTGGTGGGAATGCAAACTCATGCAACCCTATGGAAAGCAGTGTGGAGAATTCTTAAAAGACTCAAAATAAACCTACCACCTGATCCAGTCATACCACTCCTGAATATATACCCACAAGACTCATCCTATTATAGAGATACATGCACAACCATGTTTATTTCAGGTCTCTTCACAATAGCAAAGAGCTAGAGGCAACCCAAGTGCCCCAAAACTGATGAATGGATAAAGAAAATGTGGTACAAGCACAATGGAGTTCTATGCAGTGGTAAAGAAAGATGACATCATGAAATATGCAGGTAAATGGATGGAGCTAGAAGCTGTTATGCTAAGTGAAATCCCTTATTTGTGAATACTAAAACCAAATCCTTATTTGTTAAGGCAAACTGAGCATTTCTTTTTTTTTTGTCTAATAGATATAATATCTGATGCTATTATAAAAAGTACATTAAAACATACAGAAATTTGCTACGTAATTTAGGAATGTAAATTAATATTTCTTTTTACCTGCATACAACTCTACAGTTAAAAGGTGAATCCCTAAACATGTTTTGGAAATAACCTATAGTTTATTTTCAGATGTGTGGAGTGTATACATGCATGTTTTGGAGTAATATAAAATTAAAGAGAACAACAACAAAAGACTTGTTCAAAGAACTGACTGAAACTGTAAACTTCTTCCCAAAACAGTAAGCTTCTGCATTGCAAAGTTTTAAAAAAGACTGAGAAAAAAATGGAAGACATGTATGATAGAATGCACAAGCTGTGGAGGGGTGGGAGGTTTGGAAGGGGGAATGGGTCCAAATTTGATTACTAAATGTTGTATGAAATGTGAAAAAATTCAATACAAAATTAAGAGGAAAAAAAAAAATCACACAAACTTCCTAACAGGAAAAGAAAATCTCAACTATCAGATCACACCGTCTCAGAGTAATCCCTCTTTTCATTAAGTAAAAGTGAACTGATTGCTAATTTAATCATAAGTTTACAGTTTATGAGAACCAGAAGTCCCATCACAATTATTTAGAGTGTGTATAACAAGAGATGAGAATCATGAAGAACATACTATAATTCTGCCTATCAGAGATTAAGACCACTGCATGGATTTACTTAAACAGGTATTCTTTAAACCTGAAAGTTTGTGTTTTCAATGAGAAGTGTCTCCACTAAAATGTCCTCAAGCTCACCAAGGTTGGAAATGACATGTTATACTTCTGCACATTGAGCCTGATATCATGTTTACATAGACTTTATGGCTCTACAAGAGTTTCTAGATAGTGAATATGAACAGCTAAATACCACTGGGTCCAGTTGCATTGTGCTGCTTTTCTGCGACTATATCTCCATGCCACACATGATACATTTTCATATCTGCACATGTAGGGAGGGTCTTCTTTATTTATATTGAACCTGACTAATTTTAACCAACTGACTTCAGCATATGTCATATACGCAGAAATCTGGAAACAGAGAGTTTAGTGTTTGGCTAAAGATCCAAAGTAAAAAGAAAACATCTTTAGCATGAGAGCTAGTAGTTCTGATTTATGTAATTGATGCACATTCTAAAAGTTAGCAAATAATATCAGAATGAGAGAAATTGTTCTTACTTTGAGGAAGATCAAATACAGAATAAAATTTCTACATGCTGGAGAGATGACCTAGTGGTTGGAAATGCTTGGAATTGTTTCAGAAACCCCAAGTTCCTTTCCCAACACTTATATCAGGCATCCCACAATGTCCTATAATTCTCTATCTAGGGATACACCTCCCTTTCCTGGTGTCTCCAGAAACCCCCTCATAGACATGCATACAGAAAAATAAAAATAAAATTTAATTAGTATTTTTAGAATGAACCTTGGATCGCTATGTTAGTAATGCATAATTTTAACTTGGAGTTGTATTATAATGCATTTATACAAAACATAAATACATATGAACACCTATAAACACGAGTTCTGAATGGGGTTGAGAGGCAATGCTATCACAGAAATAATGAAAATACTAATGCTTAGGTCCTGGTTTATAAATATCATTCTCTATTACAGGCATTGTCTACTTATAGAAAACTACTGGTCATAGAACCAATATGAAGAGGCTGCGACAATACCCATCTTTCATCATGGTCAAGGAATGTACTGTTATGTAAAGTGGTCATTTTAGACCAAGAAAGGAAGTCTCCCTGCGCTCCGAGCTAGGATCGATGAGAGCTCACATCTGTAGACAGGCTGGACCTTGAAACGGCAAAGAAGAATACCACCTAGCCCATCTGACCGAAAGGTCCCCAAGTGCTAGAATTAAAGGTGTGCAGGCCAAGCCATGAGCCCGGCCTCTGCAATCAAAGAATGAATTTAACGGGGGGAGACTCGGCAGCGGGAAGTAAAAACCCTGACGTGCAATTCCAACGAAAAACACAGCACAACCCCCAACACACCCCATAAAGCGATCTGCATTCTATCTCTATATAATCATACCTCGCACTACATCAAATCTGCTTGCCCATGTCACCGCTGCTACGACATCGACTGCCACCCTGCGGTCCAGTTGACTCGACACTTCTTAGCACCCACTCCCCTCTGACCTCCGAACGCCGCGAACTTGCCACCACACTACACCAAAAAGTTAGAAAACTTAGGGCACGTCTGTACCAATAGAATGGGCTCATTAAAAGAGTGGCCGTAATCACTGAATGTAAGGAAAGGAGGCTGCAAGCGAAATTTGGGGTTAATCTGAGAACTACATCAAATCGACTGGAACTACGTTATTTAAATCCCAATGCTTAGTGCATACAAGCTTCTTACATGGACAAAAGGGAACCTTGGGTTGTTTCAAAATTTAGAATAGATACGTGCTAATTGGTTTTACATGAATGGTCTTACATTCACTGCTTATGCTTGACAATCAGCTTAGTTCATGGTTGGGATTTTTGGATATAAATTTGGCCTTATTGTGAAAATAAAGTTTCAGGTTTGACCTGTGCCCCACTGCCTAGCACTCGGCCTGGTGTCAAACTCAGGTTCCTTTGGGTTGTTAGCCCCACCCATGGGCTCCCCTGCCCTTCAGAAAAATTAAAAAATAAAATTAACAGGGTGAGAAGTGGGAAAGCTTAGTTAGATGGGTTGGCTTCTAAGCCAATGGTATTTCCCTGGCCACACCCATGGGTGTGGTATAGTGATGAGATTGAGTCGGATGGGGGGGATATTTTAAGCAGACATTTGGAAATAAAAAATCTATCTCTGAATTCGAACCGTCAAAGAGTAAAAAGTATAAATATCAGAACTTGACAGACAAAGAGCAATATGGACCCACTTGATTAGAGAAATATGAACAGTTCACTATACACACACATCCTGCATACACACTACATACATCAAAAGAATATGTAGGGATTGTGAGACAACACATAAATGTGAATTCTATGAATTTATAGGCATAGAAGAAACAATTGATTGGCATAGACCAGATCTTCTACACATTCATAAAGGAGGTCTTCAACAAATTGAAGAAAGATATACCCTAACATATAAATGAAGCATACAGAATAATAAATATATGGCACTAGAAAAGAAACTCCTTATAGGAGATTATAGTTAAAATCTTAAAAGAACAAAGTGAGGATACTGAAAGTTTCTGTGAACACACAATTCTTCACCTCAGCCTTCAGATTCTTTGAGCAACATAGTTTCATGCCATGCCTGCCTCTATAAACATCTTAACCTTACTGGAAATTTCAAACATTTTTTCCTCTGGCAAATAATGCAAGCAGTTGGTAAAATAATCAATGCTGTTAATGGGTTCTGAATATTCCTCAACATTGTTTTATGTTGAGTTTGCAAGAGTAGTCTAAGAAAACCCCGACGATCTTGTTGTATCATACTAAACATATAAACAGATACAAGACAGCAGACAAATATATGGTCCAATCTAGGTTAAAAAAAACAAGAACAACATCAACAACAAGGCAGTCTTTCTTTGGAAGATGCTTTAGGATTTTTTAAAAAATAATGAGTACAAGGTTCATATCATTCTTACTTGGAATCACTTTCAAATTATCTTCTTTAAATATTACTATAAATTTCATATGTAAATATAAAATTGTATAAGGAAACATGCAGCAATTGATTGACAAAATTCTCGCTCAAATAATGGATCTGGTGCCAGAGCTCATTTTCTACTACTCTTCAAGAAAAATAAACAGAAAGCGGGCAATGGCTATCATTGAAAACCATGTAAGCTCAGTTATACTGTTGATTTTCAGAAAAGTAAAAATAGAAACACTAATAAAGCACTTTCACAAAGTGTCTTAGAATTTAACAAGCCATTTTAATAAGGGGCAATTGAAACAAAAGTATCTCCCACGAAATAATTGTTTGTTTTCAACTCTGGAAAAGAATAATTTTGAAAAATAATTAGTAACAGACAATAGTACTTTTACTAAGTCCTAAGACGCCATGTTTCATTAAAGTTTTGCCAACAGGATCATCACAATGTTTATGAAGGTTTAAATAAAAATGGGGTTTTCTTCCTATTATTTTAAGGGAAATAGAACCTATAAATGAGATACATCTCTTTTTTTGACCAATTGTGGAACTTCATAGTAGTCTTCACGAACGGTTGCTAAAAAGAAGCTTATATTGATGAGTGTTTCATGGGTAAACCCTGGATCTAGCAAATATAGGGAAGAATAACTATTTAGAATACAACAAGAAAGTTCAGTGGCCTAAGGATTTCGCAAGAGTAGGTTTTAGTCTTAGACCTGTAAGCTCCCCAGCTATGTGTATTTGACTATATTTACAATAAAACAGCAAAATAGGTTTTTTGTCTACCCCGTTGAACAGTGAACCTATAGTCCAATTACACGACAGCGTTAGTTTACCCTTGGAGATGATAGTGCCACCAGTCCCCAATCCAGTAGAGAATTTATTTGCTGTGCAGAGGTTACTGTTTTGTGGTTCATATATTTTTGAGCTTGTTGTATTGTGAATTATTTTTTCCCGCCCCTTGCAGTTATTCGAAAGTAACTTTTTTATTAACTATGAGAATTGGTTTTTCAGAGATGAGGCTTCCAGATCAGTTCCAAACCCTTTGTTCCAAGTCATATGTCTTATTTGTGGCCTGTTTATCAGCAATAGGGTCTTTAAGTTCTGGGAGGCAATCAAAGGCTATGGCAATAGCTTGTAGGATTTGGGAAATCTTCTTGGCATGACTGTGGCCAACAGCTCAAAAGGAGTTTTTCCGTGTCTGGCATATGCTTTTTTTGTTGTAGGCTTCAGCTGTACATACACACATACAACAAAGCACAAACACTACAGCAATGGTGCAACACACAAGAAATATTATATTCAACCAATAAACAAAAATTTAATTACAATAATATATTTTATAATATGAGAAGTATACATAAAAAGTGTTATGGTTAATGTCAAAGGAAGAAGGTACATTTCCCTTTTTACTTCATGAAAATTTCAATCATTATATAAGTATTAATAAGAAAAGAATGATTAAATTTTATTTTGTATATTGAGAGGTTTTTGTGTAGTTCATAGAACATTTTCTCAATCAATTTAGAACCAGTCGGGCGTCGCGGGCCTATCCATTTCCCCTCGCGCAAAAACAGGGCCATCAGAGAGCTATGTCATTCAGCGCATTCAATATCTTTCATGTTTCGTCCTGTTCTTTTTTAAAAATGTTTGTGCTGGGGAAAATGGTAATCCAATTTTGGGGGCTTTATGTGAGTTAGCTTTGTTAGGGTCAGAATCTTTGACCCAGACTTTTAGGGGGGCTGAAGTTGGGTTTAGAAGCGGTCTTCCAGAAGTCGTTACACAAGCTGAGTTCACTTTCTAAGCACACACAAGTGGTATAAGTATCCACAATGTACTCCAGATCCCAGGATACCTCCCCGGGAATCCGTCTTCTGCATTGTCAGTGGGATATATGAAAAACGAACATATGGTGTAACGTATACAATGAAGAAAAACATTATAGATTAGGGAAAGTATTTAAAAGTGGGGGGCTGGGAAGAGGATTAGGCCTAGAGCAGTTAAGAGCACCGACTGGCTCTTGCAGAGGACCCGGGTTCAATCCCCAGAACCCACATATCGGGCTAAGGAACCATCTGGGTCTACCAATTCCCAGTAGAAACTCCAGTTCAGGAGGAATCCAACACCCTCTTCTGTACCTCCGTGGGCATTGCACTAAAACAACGATGGCAACAAACCTACATGCAACAGTACATTCATAAACAGTAGGAACAAAAATAAATAAAATTTAAAAATATATTTAAAGAATTTATGACTGGAGGATAAAATGTAATATATTGTCCAATAAAATGCACTAAAAAATTATCAAAATAAAAATCTCCAGTTCAATAAGAAGTCCAACAAATATCGATGAAAGAAAATAGAATGCACATACAACACAATAAGCAGTAGATACTAGAAGCCAATAAAAGGTGATGACCGGAAAAAATGATACACATAAATATCTTTATTGTACAGTAAAAGAATCCACAATAAAAATATGAATTCATATCTTTAGAATAATTTACAGTACTCATGGTTAAACAGATATACTGGAACAGTTAATTGGAACAGTAATGTTGTGTAATATAAAGAGCCGTCAATTTAAATCTTTTTAAAGTTAATCCTGGGTATGACAAATATGGTTAAGCTTTATTCCAAGACAAATCTGAGTCAGTTTCTACCCCTTCATTGATTGACTAGACAGGTGGCCAAGTCTTCACAGGAAAGGGTCCCGTAGTCATGTTACAGAAATAAATGCACAATTAATCATCCCTTCAGTGGGACTTATGACTTCTTATCAGACTGACTGAAATACTGGTATCCAACATTGCAAACATATTCCTAAGATGAATTGCTTCTAGGATAAACACACCAGCACACACACACACAGCACACACACAAAACCCCAGAACACAAGCATAGGTAACGCAAAGAAAGTTTGTTTTCCTTATGCCCAAAATCAGTAAGCTATCTCTTAAATGCTAAGGAATTGGGGTGATAGAAAGTAGAAACAGTACGAAGGAAGAGGAAAAAGTGAGAAGGTGGACGCTCCGGGCAGAAAGGGTTAGCGACGGGAGAGTAGGGTTCAGAGGCCATGAGAAGAATAATGAGATTTCCTGGTTTCGTGATGAGGGCTGTTTTGGCTCAGAGGGCTGTTGCAAATGGTACCAAGGACGTCACGGGAGGGATAGAGTGTTGCTTTTTCACTTAGGAAACCCATGTGTCTTTAGACCTGGAGGGAGATACTATAACTGCTAATGCTGTTTCCTATACTCATATCCATAAAAGATAATCCAGATAACACATCATGAAGCAACTCATGAAGAATTGTCTTCCAGTTATACCCAATCCTCATTTCTATGCAGCTTAATTAGTAATGAATTACCTCTGTGTATGCCTTATATCAGCTTAGGACTTTGGACTAAATCATTGAAACTATTATTAACATCACTTGTGACAGAAAAACACACAGATATTGCACTATCAATTTCACCCTTGGTTCCCACATTCTACCTGCTAAAACTCCGTAAAGCCACAAGTGTCTGGCCAACAAAGGCAGGCAGTACTCTCTAAAAATGGCTGCATTGGCTTTGCTCCATGACAAGACATTCACTCAGGTACAGTGGGATACCTTAGACTGCTCCAACTCTCCTCATACCATATAAGTACGACAACTTAGCCTATACTACCCAAACTGGATAGCTTCCAGAAACACTGCAGCACTTCCTTTTGCACTTACAGGAGTCTATGACAAACTCTAAAGCACAAATGACCAATCCTTGTTTTATAAAAAGGACAGCATTCATAGCACACAAGGTACTTCTGGAAAGAAAGGGTTATTTATAAACACTGGGACTCCCAGCAGGGGTTAATCTTTTTCTCAATCATTTCCTATTAAAGACCCATGTTACCATGTTACGTAGCTATTAGCAATAACAAAGAACACTCTCCTTAGGCAGCTCCTCCAGAAACTGACCTTATAAAGTCATTCATTTGCCATGACCTGGGAACCTTGGGGTCTGTGAGCTGGCCATAGGAAAGGAATAAACCAGTTGTAATCACTATCACACTGTGTCCTACAGGCCAAACTAAGGGAGCCTTGTTTGCAGCTAGTCAATTATTCCTATTCTTGTAGGATAGTGAACCATTTTTATTTACAAATTAATTCAAAGTGTTGAATTTGTTTAAAACATGAATATAACCTGGAAGTGTGACAATAAGAAATTTCAAGTGTTGTAAAACATAAAACTTGCATCAAACTAGCAAAATTTCACATGAATTAATCTGTTTAAAATTATATATTCAAATTAACATAAACACTTATTTTTCTCCATATATTAATCAGTAATTAAAATGACAGGTTGGGCAGCATTAGAACTCAGTCTGATTTAATCGAGGGCTGTTTTGCTGATTACAAGCAGTGCATAAATTGATTTTTTAAAAATGAAATTCAAATTAGCATTGGCTCCCTGTCAAAATCAGTAATTAAGATAGTTGTCAAAGTCAATCTTATTATTCATCTTCATAATGAAATTATTTAAACATCAAACACAAATGTTCTATTAACATGGAGTATAATTGTTGTGAACATTGCTTCCAGGTCTAATAGATATATTGTACTGACTGCCTTATCTACCTAAATACCTAGATGCAGGGATTGGGATTAAGAATTTGCAGAGCTTTTTTTAAGATAATGGATAAAATGTATATTGGAGAATAGTAAATGATCTGGATATGTGTGGATGTACTATTTGTGCAAATAGAATGCTATACATTATTTGAAAGAAATGCAATATGCAAGCTAGATCCCATTGTGCTCAAATTTATGGCCTTTGGTCTATGTATCCACAAAACTTCTCTATTATCAAGCATATCCATGATCTTGGAAGTTTTCCTTGCCTATGTAATTCCTTCTTCCAGCTGTTCCTCATCAAACACTGTGAATACATGTGGTCCATCACTGCATTTTTCCTTTATAGTACAGTGTTGTATTTCTTCCTATTTTCCTAAAATTTTTATGAGTGCAATCATGGAGTGTGCCATCTGGTTTCATTTGCTCACTGTAATTACTTTGAAAGGTACCCATATTGAGTTCCATGTCTGTTTCCAGGGGTTCCAAGGGATGCCTCAATATGATTATCCATAGAGGTACTGCACTGATACACATGCAGGTATATAATAAATACGATAT
Organism: Rhizomys pruinosus; assembly: GCA_009823505.1. Classification (NCBI taxonomy): domain Eukaryota; kingdom Metazoa; phylum Chordata; class Mammalia; order Rodentia; family Spalacidae; genus Rhizomys; species Rhizomys pruinosus. The sequence continues at coordinate 5,082,274 of VZQC01001442.1, forward strand.
TTTTAAATTGTTACATTGATAATAATATTGAATGTTACTTATGGTTTATGGTTAACTGCTTCAAGTATGTTCTGGCTGCTTTCAGTTTTTGTAAATAATATCTTCATCTCCTGCCATACCTGTTTTTTTATTTCTGAAAAATGACTTGTTTCTCACATTTGTTCTTCTGTAGACAATACATATGTTAGTAGTTTTAATACTTTTTCCTTGTATGTTAAGTTGACTTGCATTCTATGAAATTCATGTATCTGTAAAAACTCTCAAATTTAAAAGTGACTCAATTGAGAGGGAGGATTTCTAAATATGTAATGAGAAAAATGATGGCATTGGTGTGAGAATTTAACTGATATTAGAGAACCCTGAAGAAAAGAAAATCTAGACATAGACACCCACAGAGGGATACAAATCAATACACAGAGAGATAAAGGTAAGGTGATCGAGGTGATACCCTAAATCCCAATGGGAATACACATAAGTAGGAGGAATGTAATACATGGGAAGGAAGCATGTAATACATGGTGGTACACAAATTCACATTTGTGACATATAAATATACATAGATAAATGTGTAAAATATAGAGAGATACATGTAATAACAATGTTTACATGTAAATATGCAGAGGTATATGTGTAAATACTAGAGAGATACATGCAAATACATATGTAGTTACATGTAAATACAGAGAGGGAATACAGGTAAAATGATGCAGAGGTGAGGGATGGGGTAATACTAGAGAGATACACAATAAATACACAGGGTCACATATAAATATGCAGAGGTATATGTGTAAATACTAGAGAGATACAGGTAAATACACATTGTGTTACATATAAATATGCAGAGGTATATGTGTAAATACTGGAGAGATACAGGGAAATACACAGAGGGATACATGTAAATATGCAGAGATATATGTGTAAATACTGGAGAGATGCACATAAATACACATAGGGTTAAATGTAAATATGCAGAGGTAGATGTTGTAATACTAGAGAGATAACATTATAAATAACGAGAGGTATACATGTGAATATGCAGAAGGGTGCATGTAAATACACAGTGGATGGACAGAAGTACTCAGAGAGGCAGAGGATATTTGTCCATCCCTAGAACAGAGTTTGAAATGCAATGAATGCTGCTCACATGTGTTCTCTCAGAACTTATCTCCACAGTCTGTGGGTTTTTTGCTTTGAAAGGGTCCAAACATAGGTAGGCCCATTAGTAGGTTTTTTTTAAATTATTTATTCAAATTTCAGGAATTTTGTTTTGATTGGAGTAGTGAATAATTCTTCAAATCTTTCATGCGACATTGTGGATTACCAGATTTTCTGTTTCCTTTTCTGATAAAATTTAGTTGACTTTTTGTGTTTATTGTGTACCCTGACAGTTTGTTAAATTTGCTCATTTTAAGCTTTCCAGAAGCTTTTGGCATTTTCTGCATATATGGTTACATCATCTATAAACAAGGATAGTGGCTTACTGTTGGGGCCTTGAAGATCTCTTGTCTGCTTTTTCTCTGTTTCTGTTTGGTTGGTAAGTTGTATGGTCAGGGAAGGGAAGTCCCCGCTCTGTTTGGGAGTTCCAGCATGTTAATGAATGAAAGTTGTGAGAGTGGTTTAATCCTTGTTTTCTAATGTGATATTCTGTTTGGGCACATTAGTATTAGTTTTCTTTTTACCTCTGTATAGTTAATGGTTAGTGTAGGTGCTTGGTAGGTTTTCTATGTGGTGGCAATGGTTGACTGTTTCCATGCATTTTCAATCTGGTTTTCTTGTCATGAAGTGTAGTTCTTTCAGGTGGTAGCATGGAGTGAGTCTTATTCCTGGTATTTTTATATATTCCTTTCAGATTTTTCTGCAATTCTATTTTAGTCGTCATGCACTGTCCTTAAAATGTGTTTGTTTTTGAAATATCTTGTAATTTTCAATCAAAATTAATTAAAAAGAATAAATGACTTAGGAGTAGTGTATTTGTTAATAGTTGATTACGTACTATCGGTGTATGCGGGTTCCATGTTTTTTTTCCTGGGTTATAGAATTTGGCGATGGAAAGATATGAACTTGGGTTCTTAGATGCATGCTTTCTACGTATATAAGCTTTTAACTTGAGTCTTTTAAAACATTTATTACTTTCTCACCCGTGAAGAAGTAAAGATGGCTGAGAACCATCTTTAAAAAGTTTTCATCTCATAAAATGTTGTGTGGTAAATTGGTTTTATTTGCAATTTCTATTGGGTTAAGATATACAAATTGCCTATATATTTTTTTCCGGGAATAAGGGCACAAGCAGGGCACATTATAAAACGTTTCTTTTTTTTAAATTGTAGGACAATTTAAAGAAACTAAGCGTAAATTTTTACTTCCCCAATAAGTAGCATACAGTCAAGAGAAACAGTTTTGGGTAAATTTAAATGAAAGCATATGCATTGGCTCCTGTTTTTATATGGGTGGTGTGTACAACTTAGGCATCTATAAGGTCAAAACATAAAAATTTTTTTTTTAAAAAAAAAAAAAGAGGGAGGTGGGGGGTGGGGTACTATCCTTTCTGGGATATACAAATGGTAAACTCTGTGTCCCAATCCTACTGATAAATTTCAATTTTTATGATCTTGAAACTAACATGGGGAGGAGATTTTATGTTCCCACAGGTAGAAAAATCACCAAGTCTGAAGGCCTGAAAACATACAACTTAATGGCTGTGCAGGATGAACTGAGGAATGCCAGCAGAAAGGTTGACACATCTGAACATTAAAGNATATATATATATATATATATATATATATATATATATATATATCTGAGTGAAATGATAAAGATGATACAATATATGAAAACAATGCAGTCAAGTGATAGAAATATTGAAAAAAATCCAATCTGAAATCAGAGAAGCGATTGAAAAACTCACCAAACAATTAGAAAACTTAGGGGAAAGTCTTACCAATAGAATGCATCAATTAAAAGATAGAATATCATGAATGTAAGGGCTGCAGAGAGTTTGGGGTGAATCGTGAGACTACAGCAATATAGACTGGACTCTTATTTGATCCACATGCTTGTGCATACAAGCTTCTACAATTGGACAATGGGAACCTTGGGTTGTTTCAAAATTTAGACATAGATACTTGCTAATTGGTTTTACATGAATGTTACTTACATTCATTGCTTATGCTTGACAATCAGCTTACTTCATGGTTGGGATTTTTGGATATAAATTGACCTTAATGTGAAAATAAAGTTTCAGGTTTGACCTGTGCCCCACTGCCTAGCACTCTGGCTGTTCAAAACTCAGGTTCCTTTGGGTTGTTAGCCTCACCCATGGGCTCCCCTGCCTTTCAGAAAAATTAAAAAAATAAAATTAAAAGGGTGAGAAGTGGGAAAGCTTAGTTAGATGGGTTGGATTCTAAGCCAATGGTATTTCCCTGGCCACACCCATGGGGTGGGGTATAGTGATGAATTGAGTCATGATGGATATTTAAGCAGACATGTTGGAATAAAATCTATCTCTGCATTCGAACCTCAAAATAAAAAAGATAAAATATCAGAACTTGAAGACAAAGCAATTGGACCACTTGATTAGAGAATATGAACAGTTAACTATACACACACATGCATGCATACACACTACATACATCAAAAGAATATGTAGGGATTGTGAGACAACACATAAATGTGAATTCTATGAATTTATAGGCATAGAAGAAACAATTGATTGGCATAGACCAGATCTTCTACACATTCATAAAGGAGGTCTTCAACAAATTGAAGAAAGATATACCCTAACATATAAATGAAGCATACAGAATAATAAATATATGGCACTAGAAAAGAAACTCCTTATAGGAGATTATAGTTAAAATCTTAAAAGAACAAAGTGAGGATACTGAAAGTTTCTGTGAACACACAATTCTTCACCTCAGCCTTCAGATTCTTTGAGCAACATAGTTTCATGCCATGCCTGCCTCTATAAACATCTTACTGGAAATTTGCAAACAGTTTTATTTCCTCTCAAATATGCCAAGCCAGTTTTAAAATAATCAATGCTTTTATGTGTTCTGAATATTCTCAAACATTGTTTTATGTTGATTTTTGCAATGATTAGTCTAAGAAACCCCACTATCTGTGTATGCATACATAAACATATAAACATATACAGACATCGACAATATATATTGTCAATCTAAGTTAAAAACAAAGAACAACTCACAAAAGCATCTTTACTTTGGAAGATCTTTAGGAATTTTTTAAAAAATAATGAGTACAAGGTTCATAACATTCTTACTTGGAATCACTTTCAAATTATCTTCTTTAAATATTACTATAAATTTTAATTATTATACAATATTATAATGAACTCAGCAATTGATAGACAAAATTCTCTCAAATAATGGCTCTGGGTGCACAGAGCTCATTTCTACTACTCTTCAAAAAAAATAACAGAAAGCTGGCAATGCATAATCATTGAAAACCATGTTAACTCTAGTTAATACTTTGATTTTCAGAAAAATAAAAATAGAACACTAATAAAAGCACTTTCACAAAGTGGCTTATATATTTAAAGCCATTTTAATGCATTGAAACAAAATATCTCCCACTAAATAATTGTTTGTTTTCACTCTGGAAAAGAATATTTGAAAAATAATATACACATATTTACTTTTACTAAGTCCTAAGACACCATGTTTCCTGAAAGTTTCCAAACATATCATCCAATTTTTATGAAGTTAATAAAAATGTTTTTCCTATATCATTTAGGGGATAACCTGAGAGATACTATCTCTGTGTTTGACCAATTGTGGAACTTCATAGTAGTCTTCATCTGTTGCTAAAAAGAAGCTTATTTGATGAGTGTTCAGTGGTACCCTTATCTGCAAATATAAGAATAACTATTTAGAATACAACAAGAAAGTTCAGTGGCCTAAGGATTTCGCAAGAGTAGGTTTTAGTCTTAGACCTGTAAGCTCCCCAGCTATGTGTATTTGGCTATGTTTACAGTACCACATATGAGTTTCTACCCCTTGAACAGGACTTAAGTCAAATTAGACAGCTGTTGATTACCCTTAAGATGATAGTGCCACCAGTCTATCCATAGAGATTATTTGCTGTGCAAGTTACTGTTGTGGTTCATAGATTTTAGAGCTTGATTGTATTGTTAATTAGTTTCCTCCCTTGGCAGTTTGCAAAGTAACTTTTTATACTATGAGAATTGGTTTTTCAGAGATGAGGCTTCCAGATGGTTTTCAGTTCTAATGCCTTCAAGTTTTGTGTCCCTTGTATAATCTCTCTTCAGCAATAGGGCCTTACCATCTTGGGAGGCAATCAAAGGCTATGGCAATAGCCTGTAGGATTTGGGGAAATCTCTTGGACTACTGTGGCCAACAGCTCAAAAGGAGTTTTTCCGTGTCTGGCATATGCTTTTTTTGTTGTAGGCTTCAGCTGTACATACACACATACACAAACACAAATACATACACACATGTGCACACACATATTATATTTCACCAATACAAAAATTTTAAATTACAATATATATTTTATAAATATGAGAAATTACATAAAAAGTGTTATGGTTAATGTCAAAGGAAGAAGGTACATTTCCCTTTTTACTTCATGAAAATTTCAATCATTATATAAGTATTAATAAGAAATAGAATTATTAAATTTATTTTTATTGAAGTTTTGTGTATTTCATATAACATTTCTTCATCAAATTTAGACCAGTCTCCCCTTCCTTGTCCCCTCCCCATCAGAGCTCATGCATTCAGCCATTCATATCTTTCATGTTTCTGTCTGTCTTTTTAAAAATGTTTGATGCTGAAATTTACCATTTTGGGCTTAAGTTTACTGTTTAGGTCAGATCTTTGACCCAGACTTTTAGGGGCTGGAGAGATGGGTTAGAGCTCTGGCCAGTCTTACACAAGACTGAAGTTCCCTTTCTAGCACACACATAGTGGTTAATATCCACATGTAACTCCAGTCCCAGGAAAACTACCTCCCTCTTCTGCTTTCAGTGGTTATTGAACACATATGGTGTACTTATACACATGAAGGAAAAACATTCATAGATATAAAAATATTTAAAAAGTGGGGGCTGGAGAGATAGCCTAGCAGTTAAGAGCACCGACTGCTCTTGCAGAGGACCCGGGTTCCATCCCCAGCACCCACATGTCGGCTAAGAACCATCTGTAACTCCAATTCCAGGAGAACTCCAGTTCCAGGGGAATCCAAGACCCTCTTCTGACCTCCGTGGCATTGCACGACACGAGTGCACAAACCTACATGCAGACAGTACATTCATACACATACAAAAATAAATAAAATTTAAAAATATATTTAAAAAATTTATGATGGAGGATATTTATATATTGTCAATATAATACACTAGAAAAATTTCAAAATAAAAATCTCCATTCATAAGAATTCACAAATATCTATGAAAGAAAATAAATGCACATACAACAATAAGCAAATAATACTAAGAAGCCAATAAAAGTATGACCAAAAATGTACACATAAATATCTTTATATTTACAGTAAAGAATCAACATAAAAATATGAATTATATATTTATAATATTTAAATTACTCATTTACAGAATATACTGGAACATTTATTGAAAAGTATTTTGTTATTGCATATTTAATCTTTAAGTATCCTGGGTATGACAAATATGGTTAAGCTTTATTCCAAGACAAATCTGAGTCAGTTTCTACCCCTTCATTGATTGACTAGACAGGTGGCCAAGTCTTCACAGGAAAGGGTCCCGTAGTCATGTTACAGAAATAAATGCACAATTAATCATCCCTTCAGTGGGACTTATGACTTCTTATCAGACTGACTGAAATACTGGTATCCAACATTGCAAACATATTCCTAAGATGAATTGCTTCTAGGATAACACACACACACACACACACACACACACACACACAAACCCCAGAACACAAGTCATATAAACAAAAGTTTGTTTTCCTTATGCCCAAAATCACTAAGCTATCTCTTAAATGCTAATGATTTTGTTATAGAAATTAGAAACATTACTAAGGAAGAGGAAAAATTTATAATTTTTTTTTACTCTCCTTGCAGAAATTTATCTACTGGAGATCTTTTCATAGTCATGAGAAGAATATGAGATTTCTGGTTCTTGATGAAGGGCTTTTTGGCTCAGAGTGCTTTCAAATGTACCTAACTTGTCACTGGATTGATATAGTGTTGCTTTTTCACTTAGGAAACCCATGTGTCTTTAGACCTGGAGGGAGATACTATAACTGCTAATGCTGTTTCCTATACTCATATCCATAAAAGATAATCCAGATAACACATCATGAAGCAACTCATGAAGAATTGTCTTCCAGTTATACCCAATCCTCATTTCTATGCAGCTTAATTAGTAATGAATTACCTCTGTGTATGCCTTATATCAGCTTAGGACTTTGGACTAAATCATTGAAACTATTATTAACATCACTTGTGACAGAAAAACACACAGATATTGCACTATCAATTTCACCCTTGGTTCCCACATTCTACCTGCTAAAACTCCGTAAAGCCACAAGTGTCTGGCCAACAAAGGCAGGCAGTACTCTCTAAAAATGACTGCATTGGCTTTGCTCCATGACAAGACATTCACTCAGGTACAGTGGGATACCTTAGACTGCTCCAACTCTCCTCATACCATATAAGTACGACAACTTAGCCTATACTACCCAAACTGGATAGCTTCCAGAAACACTGCAGCACTTCCTTTTGCACTTACAGGAGTCTATGACAAACTCTAAAGCACAAATGACCAATCCTTGTTTTATAAAAAGGACAGCATTCATAGCACACAAGGTACTTCTGGAAAGAAAGGGTTATTTATAAACACTGGGACTCCCAGCAGGGGTTAATCTTTTTCTCAATCATTTCCTATTAAAGACCCATGTTACCATGTTACGTAGCTATTAGCAATAACAAAGAACACTCTCCTTAGGCAGCTCCTCCAGAAACTGACCTTATAAAGTCATTCATTTGCCATGACCTGGGAACCTTGGGGTCTGTGAGCTGGCCATAGGAAAGGAATAAACCAGTTGTAATCACTATCACACTGTGTCCTACAGGCCAAACTAAGGGAGCCTTGTTTGCAGCTAGTCAATTATTCCTATTCTTGTAGGATAGTGAACCATTTTTATTTACAAATTAATTCAAAGTGTTGAATTTTTAAAACATGAATATAACTGAAGTGTGAAAAATAATATTTATGTTTGTAAAACATAAAACTTGCATCAAACTAGCAAAATTTCACATGAATTAATCTGTTTAAAATTATATATTCAAATTAACATAAACACTTATTTTTCTCCATATATTAATCAGTAATTAAAATGACAGGTTGGGCAGCATTAGAACTCAGTCTGATTTAATCGAGGGCTGTTTTGCTGATTACAAGCAGTGCATTCATTTTTAAAAAATGAAATTCAAATTAGCATTGGCTCCCTGTCAAAATCAGTAATTAAGATAGTTGTCAAAGTCAATCTTATTATTCATCTTCATAATGAAATTATTTAAACATCAAACACAAATGTTCTATTAACATGGAGTATAATTGTTGTGAACATTGCTTCCAGGTCTAATAGATATATTGTACTGACTGCCTTATCTACCTAAATACCTAGATGCAGGGATTGGGATTAAGAATTTGCAGAGCTTTTTTTAAGATAATGGATAAAATTATATTGAGAATATTAAATTATCTTGGATATGTGTGATGTACTATTTGTGCAAATAGAATGCTATACATTATTTGAAAGAAATGCAATATGCAAGCTAGATCCCATTGTGCTCAAATTTATGGCCTTTGGTCTATGTATCCACAAAACTTCTCTATTATCAAGCATATCCATGATCTTGGAAGTTTTCCTTGCCTATGTAATTCCTTCTTCCAGCATTTCCTCATCAAACACTTGAATACATGTGGTCATCACTCTATTTTTCCTTTATAGGTACAGTTTGTATTTTCTAAAATTTTATGAGTGCAATCATGGAGTGTGCCATCTGGTTTCATTTGCTCACTGTAATTACTTTGAAAGGTACCCATATTGAGTTCCATGTCTGTTTCCAGGGGTTCCAATGCCCTCTTATGATCTCCATAGGTACTGCACTGATACACATGCAGGTATATAATAAATACGATATTTTTAAATTATTACATTGATAATAATATTGAATGTTACTTATGGTTTATGGTTAACTGCTTCAAGTATGTTCTGCTTTCAGTTTTGTAATATCTTCATCTCCTGCATACCTGTTTATTTCTGAAAAAATGACTTGTTCTCACATTTGTTCTTCTGTAGACAATACATATGTTAGTAGTTTTAATACTTTTTCCTTGTATGTTAAGTTGACTTGCATTCTATGAAATTCATGTATCTGTAAAAACTCTCAAATTTAAAAGTGACTCAATTGAGAGGGAGGATTTCTAAATATGTAATGAGAAAAATGATGGCATTGGTGTGAGAATTTAACTGATATTAGAGAACCCTGAAGAAAAGAAAATCTAGACATAGACACCCACAGAGGGATACAAATCAATACACAGAGAGATAAAGGTAAGGTGATCGAGGGATACACCTAAATCCACATGGGAATACACATAAGTATGAGGAATGTAATACATGGAAGGAAGCATGTAAATACATGGTGGGGTACACAAAATACACATAGTGTTACATATAAATATGCAGAGATAAATGTGTAAATACTAGAGAGATACATGTAAATATACAGGGTTACATGTAAATATGCAGAGGTATATGTGTAAATACTAGAGAGATACATGCAAATACATATTGTGTTACATGTAAATACACAGAGGGATACATGTAAATATGCAGAGGTATATGTGTAAATACTAGAGAGATACACATAAATACACATAGGGTCACATGTAAACATGCAGAGGTATATGTGTAAATACTAGAGAGATACAGGTAAATACACATTGTGTTACATATAAATATGCAGAGGTATATGTGTAAATACTGGAGAGATACAGGGAAATACACAGAGGGATACATGTAAATATGCAGAGATATATGTGTAAATACTGGAGAGATGCACATAAATACACATAGGGTTAAATGTAAATATGCAGAGGTATATGTGTAAATACTAGAGAGATACATATAAATACACAGAGGTATACATGTGAATATGCAGAAGGGTGCATGTAAATACACAGTGGATGGACAGAAGTACTCAGAGAGGCAGAGGATATTTGTCCATCCCTAGAACAGAGTTTGAAATGCAATGAATGCTGCTCACATGTGTTCTCTCAGAACTTATCTCCCAGTCTGTGGGTTTTTGCTTTGTAAAGGTCAGAAACATAGTAGGCCCATTATTAGGTTTTTAAATTATTTACTTCAATTTCAGGAATTTGTTTTGATTGGAGTAAGTGGAATATTCTTCATATCTTTCATTCGACCTACTGTGGTTACCAGATTTTCTGTTTCTTTTTCTGATAAAATTTAGTTGACTTTTTGTGTTTATTGTGTACCCTGACAGTTTGTTAAATTTGCTCATTTTAAGCTTTCCAGAAGCTTTTGGCATTTTCTGCATATATGGTTACATCATCTATAAACAAGGATAGTGGCTTACTGTTGGGGCCTTGAAGATCTCTTGTCTGCTTTTTCTCTGTTTCTGTTTGGTTTATTTTATGGTCAGTCGCTCTGTTTGGGAGTTCCAGCATGTTAATGAATGAAAGTTGTGAGAGTGGTTTAATCCTTGTTTTCTAATGTGATATTCTGTTTGGGCACATTAGTATTAGTTTTCTTTTTCCTCTGTTAGTTGTGTTAGTGTTAGGTGCTTGTAGGTTTGCTATGTTGTGCATTGTTGACTTTTTCCATGCATTTCATCTGTTCTTGTCATGGAGTGTATTCTTTCATGTGTTATCATGGAGGAGGTCTTCTTCCTTATTTTATATATTCCTTTCAGATTTTTCTGCAATTCTATTTTAGTCGTCATGCACTGTCTTAAAATGTGTTTGTTTTGAAATATCTTTAATTTTCAATCAATTATGAAAGATAAATTACTTAGGAGTAGTGTATTTAGTTAATAGTTATTACTACTATCGGTTATGCTGTTCCATGTTTTTCTGGGTTATAGATTTGGCGATGGAAGATATGAACTTGTTCTTATATTCCTGCCTTTCTACTGTATATAAGCTTTTACTTTGAGTCTTTAAAACATTTAATTACTTTCTCACCAGTGAAGAAGTAAAGATGGCTGAGACCCATCTTAAAAAGTGTTCAATATCATAAAATGTTAATTGGTTTTATTTGCAATTTCTATTGGGTTAAGATATACAAATGGCCTATATATTTTTTCCGAATAACACAACATCACATTATAAAACTTTTTTTAAATTGTAGGACAATTTAAAGGAACCAAGCTTAAATTTCCTTCCCAAATAAGTAGCATACAGTCAATGAGAAACAGTTTGGGTAAATTTAATGAAAGCATATGCCTTGGCTCCTGTTTATGGGTATGTGTAGTACAACTTAGGCATCTATAGGTCAAAACATAAAAACCGAAAAAAAAAAAAAAGAGGGAGGTGGGAGGTGGGGTACTATCCTTTCTGGGATACAAATAGAAAACTCTGTGTCCCAATCCTATTGATAAATTTTCAATTTTTATGATCTTGAAACTAACAATGGGAGGAGAATTTTATGTTCCCACAGGTAAAAATCACCAATCTGAATGCCTGAAAACATACAACATATGGCTGTGCAGGATGAACTGAGGAATGCCAGCAGAGAGGTTGACCCATCTGAACATTAAGGAATGAGGAACCTCAGACTGCCTGAGTCACGGACACTGAGCATCTCTCTGAATAATATTGGGGTTGACTGTTTATAATGGACCCTAATGAAGTTTACCTTCCAGATGCTGAGAAACCTTCCTACTTCTCCCCCTTTTTAGGAAAAAGAAAAACAGGATGGTAATGAAACCACTTCCTAACTGTAAACTAGAGCCAATTGTTACAGTGGTAATTTCCTATAAAACAGGCATAACATATTAACTGATTGATAGGCATAGGAACTGTGAAAGGATATTTCTCTATCTAGAGCCAAATTCAATAGTAAAGTGTTTATAAGTTGTGTAATTGAGCCAAATATACTACTACAGGAAAGCTCTGACATCAGCAATGAATTATTCTGCCTAGGAGATGTTGGCTAGGGGATTCAAACCCACCCCCCCCAAAAAATTATAAAGGCTTTTTGACTATAAGTGGGATATATGCAAGGAAAAAGGCAGTAAGTCCCTGTTGTCAAAGACCTGGTGTGAGCATGAAAAATGTTATGAGACATCACTTGCTAGCATACAACTGGCCTCTGAAATGCTAGAGAGGGTTACTAAAGGCCACTAAAGCAATACAGCAAAATATTGGTCTCTCTGAGACAAGCAAGACTCCTCCGTCAATATCAGCTACACCTCAATAGCCTGGAGATACTGTGCAACAGTGGCAGCCAAGTGTCTATATATATCCCAAATCTATTTGGCTATTAGCTCTCTCCTTGGAGGAATAACTCACGGCAGATGCCACAAGCTTATGTCCTCTAGTGGTTAGGCAATGTTATAAGCCACAATAAGAACTTGTCACACTTTATAGAGAAACCACAGTTTGCTGATTAGCATACCATCCAAGCATCTGTGTCTATGCTCACAGCTTAGCTTGACATAATAAATGGTACTGCTTAAATGCCTCTACATCCAATAGCTTGTGCTTTGTTAGTATGACTAAAAAGGGTATCACTGGAAAAGCTGTCAACCCATGAAGGGAAACAACCTGAACAGAGTGGAGTCCAAAATGACAACTCCAAAGAAATTAGACTGTTTTCTTCTCACCCACTTGTGCCCCTTTCCCACAGCCCAGGGAACAAACTGCGGAAGAGGAGGCATGGTAGTTTGTAAGTGGAGAGATAGGGGTGAATCATGAGACTACAGGAATATAGTCTAGACTCCTGATTGATCAACATGCCTGTGCATACAAGCTTCTCCAACTGGACTATGGGAACCTTGGGTTGTTCAAAATTTGGACATAGATACTTGCAAAATGCACCAATTACCTAATTGTATGACATACTGAGTAACATCAATGTTATCTGCAAACAACTGTGTCATTATATTGTAGAATCCCTTAAAAAAATAAATTAAAATTTTAAAAAAGTGTTCAAAATCATTAACTAAAGAAATGCAAATTAAATCCACTCTCAGATATCATCTCACTCCTATATGACTGGCTAAGATCAAGAAAACAAAAGACATCAAATGCTGATTCCACTTCTTCACAATAGTGAAGAGGTGGAACCAACACAAATGCCCCTCAACAGAGGAGTAGATGACAAAAATGTGGTACATCTACACAATGAACTTCTATTCAGCAGTAAAGAATGATGACATCATGAAATTTGCAGGTAAATGGATGGAACTCAACCATTATGGTAAATGAAGTAACACAGTCCCAGAAAAACAAAAGTTTCCTTAATTTGTGGATGCTGACACCAAATCCCCAGTTGAAAGCCAAGCTGAAAAACATAATTGTTATATTTCTTTTTTATCTGAAAGTAACTGTGTTTTCATAATGTAAATCTCTTATCAGGCTCTGGAATCGACCTACCACTTATTTTCAGACTCTGTAATTAATGTATATGAGTGGAAATTATATATCCATATATTAGAGTAATATAAAATTAATGGGAGAAACATATTTAGAATTAGCATACAGTTTATTCTCAGAACTCATAATTTTGATGCATATGTGATGATTATATAGGCATATGTTGGAGCAATACAAAGGGGAGGGAAAAACAACAACATAAAGACTGGGTTAAGGAATTCAATGATATAGTTAGTTAAACTCTGCCCAAAACAACAAGCCTCTGCAGGGAAATCTTTGGAATGACTGAGAGAAAGATGCAAGACATGTATGGCAGAAGGCATGAACAAGGGTGGGATGGGGGCAGGGAGACAGGAATGTGTCTAAATTGGACTGAGAGATAATGAATAAAATATACAATTCAAGCCGGGTGTGGTGGCACACGCCTTTAATCCTAGCACTTGGGAGGCAGAGGCAGGTGGATCTTTGTGAGTTCAAGGCCAGCCTGGTCTACAGAGTGAGTTCCAGGACATCTGGAGCTACAGGGAGACCCTGTCTCGAAAAGACCAAAAAAAAAAAGGAAAAAAAATATACAATTCATCAATGGAAGTATTAAAAATTACTTTTATTGTAACATATTTTTAATGGATTTTATGATGTTCATATAATAGAATTTGATAATATTTGAATCATTTCTTCTTTCCACATCTCCCATTATTGAACCCTGCCCGATTTAAAGTACTCTATCTTATACTTGATAAGGCCTGTAGAGTATAATATGTGTCTCCAAATGTCTTTCAGTTTGAATACATTTATTGGAGCTTGGTTAACCTACATTGGTGTTCTCATGGTAGAAAGAGACTATCTCTGCCCCCTTGCAGAAGTCACCTGTTGCCACAATTTCCTTGGGTGAGGTTGGAACTTCCTACCCACTTTCTCATGTCTGTGCTGAGATTCTCTGGTTTGAACTTGCAGGGATTTGTGCAAGCTGTCACCACTGCTGTGAGCTCATCAGAGTAACTGACCGGCTGACTAGAAAACTGTTCCCTTGGGATCATCCAACACTTCTGGCTTTTAAAATGTTTTTGTCCTCTCTTCTACAATGTTCCCTGACATCTGGGAGCAGAAATTTGATTTAGGTTTTTTATTCAGGGATAAGCCTCTTGTTCCCTGAATGCTGGCCAGTTGTTGGTTTCTGTGTTAATCTCCATCTGTTGCATAAGGAAATGCCTTATGAGCGTTAAAAGATATATTAACCTGTGGGTATGACAGTAAGCCTTTAAGAGTAAGTTTAATACAATACTATAATTATTTAGTGAGAATCTAATATTAGGTTTTCTCCTGTGACCTCACCTCAGGTTCCTAAGCCTGATATCACTGTCAGATATAGGGTCTATCTTAGGAAGCAGATCGTGTCCAGTTAAAGAGTGGGTTGGTTATTCTGATATTTATGTCACTATATATCACACTGGCAAGCATATCTTCTCCAGGATAGTTGTTACTATAGTTCACAGGATACCCGATGCATAAGGATTATTATTATTATTTTCTGCTGGTAGCTTGCATAGCACCTTACAGAATGTGAATGCTATCCATTAGATAACACCAGCTTAATTTATCTTGTTTATTCTACAGATTATATATGTTGTAACTTCTACAAAATGGTTTTCACATCCAGTTCTGGTAGATAACCAAGATCAGGGACAATAGCCAGTATTTTCTGCATGCTTATGTGTGTCATAATTCTCTCTTTTGTGCTGAGCAGGAACCAAGTGGCCCTGCTTGGAGGAGGGGGTGCAGCACCTGCCTGCAGTTGCTGTGTGGAGCTGGTCTCTCTAGGTGCAGAGACCAGCCCAAGTGATATTTTCAACTTAGTCTCTTAGCCTGGACCCAAGAGACATACGTTCCACTCTTGGCCATGACTTCCCACCTGCCCAGAGCTCAGACAGGAATTTCACTCACAACACCAGCTACCCAGGTTGGTGATCTGCAAAGGAATCTCTTTCCAACCATACTGGCCACCCAAACGAAATGCAGGCTTACCTTAGCCTGTACGCTTACAATAATTAATAAAAATTATCAGCCAGGAACTCCGTGATGATGTTATTATGGAATTCAATTTATTCCTGGCTACATCCTGCTTTTATAAAATAAATGATGTTACCTCCCAGAGCAAATCATAGGCTCCCCAATTCCGCTCCATTGCACACCTTGCTCCACCCAGCATCATGTAGCTAGGCCATGCTGCCTGTTTCCTCCTTGGGGTGGATCCAGACTCTTGGCCATGCGGTGCCCTGAGGCATGCCAGCTAGTTTGCAATTCAAGCTGGGTTTTCCTACATATGGGATCTGTGGTCAATATCTCAATATCTTCTAGAGAGGGAGTCTTTTCCTGGCACTGTGGGTTTTTTTATAGCCTATGATGTCTAGGGAGAGTGATGCCACCTTGTAATAGGATAATTCCTTTTAATCTCTCATGATGTATATGTAATATATTTTAAAAAGCTTTTCATAATGGTAGATTTCCATATGGCTTTTTCTAAAGACCTTCAGTGTTATTTATCCTTCCCCATATTTCCTAGGCTGCCCAGCCCTCCCCTTTCCCATCCCATTTAACTCATCCTCCTTTAGTATTCTCCTTTTCCCTTCATTTCACTGCATTCTGCCTCTTCTCCCAGGAACCCTCCCCTCCTCACACTTGGCTGCTTATTACCTTCTTGACCTCTCTGAATTTTCAAACTGAAACATACATATCTAAGATTTCAAGGCCAACATCCAGCTATGTGAAAGAGTATACAGTGTTTATCTCTCTCGATCTTGGATTCCTCAATTGATTACTGTTTGCAGCTATATCAATTTACCTGTGAAATTACTAATTTCATCCTATTTTTACCATCTGAGTAATAATCCATTATGTATATGAAATACACCTTCTTTATCATTTCATAAGTTGATAGACATCTATATAGTGCACAATCACTGGCTGTTACGAAAAGGGCAGCAATGAACATCGATGAACAAGTATTTCAAAAATAGGCTATAGAGACTTTTGCATATATGCCTAAGAGTCATATGGCTGGGCCATATGGTATATTAATTTTGAGGTTTTGGGGGACTCTCCACATTGACTTTTATAGAGGCTGCAGCAGTTTGCATTCCCCCAAGCATTGGATAATAGTTTCCTATTTAGATCTTTCATCCACTGTTGGTGGGATTGCAAACTAGTACGCCCACTGTGAAAGTAGTTATGGAGAACTCTTAAATAACTAAAATGAAATCTGCCATATGATCTGGTCATACCACTGCATGGCATTTACCCAACAGACCTATCCTACTACAGAGATACTTTTACACTCGTGAATGTTGCTGCTCTCTTCACAATCAGCTAAGGAATGGAAACTACCTAAATGTCTCAGCTGATGAAGAGAAAATGAAAATGTGATATAATGGCACTGTATAAGTCACTTTTCTGTTGCTGTGATAAACCACCATGACCAAAGGAACTTATAAAAGGAAGAGTTTATTTGAGCTTATGATTGACAGTTCCAGGGAATTAGAGTTCATTATGACAGGAGGCATGGCGGCTGGGGCTGGGGCTGGAGCAGCAAGCTGAGGGTCACATCTCACAATGAGCACAGGAAGTCAAGTGTGAGAGAGACTGGAGACCTTGAGGCTTGTTAAACTCACTAAGCCCGCCCCCAATGACGTACTTCCTCCAGCAGAGCAGCACAATGGAGTTCTACTCAGCAGAAAAGAAAGGCAAATCATGAAATTTGCAGGTAAATGGATGGAACTAGAAAGTGTTATACAAAATGAAGTAAAACAGAGTCTGAAAAAAGTGACTTAAGTTCTCTCTCACTTGTGGATCTTAGCTCCAAATCCCTAAATTGAATATAAATTATGATATAACCATAGCAGTCAGGAAAAAGGAAATGAACATGGGAATAAAGAAGAAGAAAGAGCTTGAGAGAGGAGGATAGTAGGATACAGGTGCTTTAAGGGGGAAATGGGGAAATGAGAGTAGTTTAACTGGAGAGGAAGTAGGAAGAGTTATCCAGGGGAGTTAAAGGAGAGATAAGTAATGCTTAGATGACATGAAAAACAGAGGGAAATATATGAATTCAAAGTCCTACTGAATAATATACATACAGTAAATATTTGAGTGCATGTATATAACTGAAGACTATGTGGCAAAAAACACAGTGCAAGGCTCAGGAAACCTCCCTCTGAGTTGTTCAAGAGTTGTCAGAGTATTCCAAGAGATGCCCAAAGTAACACAAGATATTACCATACCCTTTGATTGCCACTCAGAGCTATAAGCTAAGACACTGTTATAGAAGACAGGGCATACTTCAGACATATGACTTGGAGCAACTGAGCTGGAACTGACCCGCTAGCCTCCTTCCTGAAGTCTAGATCTCATGATAACAGACATTACTATACAAACTGCCAAGGGAAAAAAACAATCAATGATCCTACCCAGCTCTGAAGCCACTAAATAACAATAACTGTCCCAGCCAACTAGAGCTGTTGGTGTAATAGCAGCACTCTTATCTTGGGGATAATCAACACCTGTCTAATCGGAATTAAGTCTTGCTCAACGGGAGGGATATTGTGTATGGTACTGTAAACATAGCCAAATGCACGTGGCTGGGAGGTCATAGTCCCCAGAGAAATCTGCTTTTGCCACATTCCTATACCAATGTAAATTTTACTTTATTTTAAATATGCATGTGTACCTTTCACCCCTCATCAAAGAAGCTTCTTTCTGCAACAGATGGGGACTATCACAGAATTCCAGAATTGGTCAAATGCAGAAAATAAGTTTCTGTGAGACTGTTAAGCCTAAATGACACATTTACAATGCAATGTCTATGGTAGGTAAGATGAGTACCTCTCTTAACTTTCACCAGAGAAATGTCCTTGTACTTGCAAATGGTGATTAACATAGAGATCTACAATTAGCCAATGTGCAGAGAACAGTGGCTGCAGAATAATTATCCCTGAATAGGACAGCTATCTCAAACTGCTGCCTCTGAAGGCTTGAGGTTCATTGCTGAAGAGGAGGCAGAAATATGCTAAGAGAGAGAGGGGGTGAATATGCATAAGATAACAGAGTTTTCCAGACAGATGGCCAGTTACTCATATGAACTCACAGCAATGGTGATAGCAAGTTCTAGGCTGTCTTGCATAGTTGTATGCCCAACCTAAGTAACTTTGGGAACTGATGAATGGTGTTAAGAAGGAGAAAGACAGTCTTACAAAGTTGGGAATTTGGTGAGCTCATTGGATGGATCCACACTGAATGATTCGGGGGGCATAAATCAAAGTTTCAAGACATGATTATTTACAGATTAATAAATAATATATATTATATATATATATATATATATATATATGAGTATATATAAGAGAGTTCATGAAATGGAGCAGGGAGCAGTGAAGAAGTGTGGATTCTGGAGCTGATGTAAATGTCATCAAAATATATGGAATGAAAATCACAAAAATAAAAGATGCACACACAAAAAATAATGCTTTTGCCATTTAATGAAAATGAATATGAGCCTTAAAAAGTTCCATTTTCTCTACATCCTCACCAGCATTTGTCCTTTTATCTTTGATTCTAATAGGAGTAAGATGAAATTTCAAAGTGGTTTTAATCTTCATTTCTCTGATCAATAACGATGATGATGATTTTTTTAAGTATTGTTGGCTGTATGTGTTTTATCATTAGAGAATTCCCTATTCAGCACTGTGCCTAATATTGTGATTTTTTTATGCTTATTATTTAAATTCTTTGTATTTTCAAGATACTAACTCACTGTCAGAAGTATAGCTGATGAAGGCTTTTTTCTATTCTGTAGTTTGCCTCTTAACTTAAATGATAATGTCCTTTGGTGTACAGAACTTAAATTTTGTGCATGAAATAGGAATCTAGTTCATTCTTTTATATACAATTATCCAGTTTGACCAGCACCATCTTCTCCACTGTATATTTTTGACAAAAATCAGATGGCTATAAATTTGTGGATTTAAATCTACATCTTCAATTCCAGTCAACTGATCAATTTGTCAATTTTTAGGTCAATACCACGCTGGGTTTATTATTATAGTTCTGTATTATAATTTGAGATCAGGGATGGTAATGCTTCCAGCAGTTCTTTTATTGTTCAGTATTATGTTGGCTATCATGTGTGTGCGTGTGTGTGTGTGTGTGTGTGTGTGTGTGTGTGTGTGTGGTGTGTTTCTATATGAATTTAGGGATGTTTCTGTGTATTAAATCAATAAATTAATCTACCACATAAACAGAGTCAAGGACATGAAACACATGCTCATCTCATTAGATGAATAAAAACAAAGAAAGCTTTTTTATTGTAAGGATCTTCTACAGTACTTACAGCATTTGGTGTAGATTTATTTATTTATTTATTTATTTATTTTTATATTTTTATCAAATCTAGACCTATGTCCCCCACCCTAACCCCCCACCCCACCAGAGCTCATGCATTCTGCCAAAAATGCTTTTCATCTCTGAGAAAAGACCTTTCAAAAAAATTCAACATTCATACATGATAAAAGTCATATGAGACATAGGTATATGGGGGAATTACCTCAACATAATAAAAGAAATGTACAAAAAGCCCACAACCAATATCATACAAATGGAGAAAAACTGAGAGCATTCCCTTTAAGACCAGGAGCAAGACAAGGATGTCCACTCTTTCCATTTCTGTGTAATATAATACTTGATATCTTAGCTAGAACAATAAGTCAAATGAAGGGGATACAGAAGATGCATATTGGAGCTGAAGAAATTAAAATGTCTTTATTTTCAGACTATCTGATTCTATATATAAAGGATCTTGAAGCTCCACCAGAAAATTCTTAGAGAAAATAAATACATACAGTAATAATGCAGGATATAAAATTAACATTACCTGGGCTGGAGAGATGTCTCAGTGGTTAAGAGCACTGCCTGCTCTGCCAGAAGACATGGATTCTATTCTCAGTATACACGTGGTGGCTAACAACCCTTTGCAAACTCCAGTTCCAGTGGATCTGATGCTCTCTTCTGACTGTAATGAGTATTGCATAACACAGAACACCTACCTTCAGGCAGGCAATACACTCATTTCCATAAAATAAAAATAATAAAAATACTTAAAATTTTAAATTAAATAAGTTTTAATAAGACTCATGCCACCACAGAGATACATGCACGGCCCTGTTTCTTGCAGTTCTCTTCACAATAGCAAGGAGCTGGAACCAACCTAAATGCCCAACTGACGAATGGATAGAGAAAATGTGGTACATCTACACAACGGAGTTCTATGCAGCAGTAAAGAAAGACGACATCACGAGCTTTGCAGGAAAATGGCTGGAGTGAGAGGACATCATGCTGAGTGAAGTAACACAGTCCCAGAAAAACAAACGATGAATGATATCCCTCATCTGTGGATGCTAGTGCCAATTACCTAGTTTAAGTATTTCTTGTGTAGGGCCCGCTGAGCTTTTGTCCAAAGCAGTTGGGTGTAATGCATATTGGAAACAACAGCAACAACAACAGAAAGGACTGCATCAAAGAATTGACTGAAACAGTGAACTTCTGCTCAAAACAGTCAACTTCCTCATGGAGAATATTGAGAAAGACTGAGAAAGAGATGAAAAGCATGTTTGGCAGAATGTATGAGCTCTGGCGGGGTGGGGGAATGGGTGGAAACATGGGTCTAGATTTGTTAAAAAAATAAAAATAAATTTATGTGAAAAAAAATAAATAAAAATAAACACTTCAGAATTGGAAGCCATCCTATCAAAAACAAACATGCCATAATACAGGAGAGCTCTGATATCAGCAATGGATTATTCTACCAAGGATATGGTGGCTAGGGGATCCAAGCCCCACCCCCCCAAAGGTAAAGGCTTCTTGCCTGTAAACTGGGATACCTGCAAGAAGAGAGGCGATAAGGTCCTGCTATCAAAGACCTGATGTAAGCATGGGAAAGATGTATTGAGACAGCACTTGCAAGTGTACAGTTGGTCTCTGGAATACCAGAGAGTATTACCAAAGGCCACTAAACCAATAAAGCAAATATAGGTCTCCTTGAGTCAAGCAAGACTCCTCCATCAGCACCAGCTACACCTCACCTGCCTGGAAATACTGTGCAGCAGTGGCAGGCATATGTCTGTATATCCCAAATCTAATTGGCTATTAGCTCTCTCCTTGGAGGAATAGCCCATGGCTGATGCCACAAGCTTACATCCTCTGGTGGTTAGGATATGCTATAAGCCACAGTAAGATCCTGTCATATTTTACAGAAAAAATGTAATTCATGGATTAACATACCATCCAAACATCTGTGTCTATACCAAAGTAACCTACCATAACAATTAGTACTGTTTCAATACCTATATATCTAATTGCTTGTGCTTCATTAGTAGGATTGAAAGGTTATTCCTGGACAAACTGTGAGCCCATGAAAAGAAACAGCCAGAAGTGATCAGAGTCCAAAATGACAGCTCCAGAGAAAATAGACTCTTTTGCTTCTCGTCCACCTGTGCCCATTTTCTAAGCCTAGGGAACAATCTGTGGAAGAGGGGTTATTGCAGAATGTAAGGGCTGCGATTGGGGTGAATGGTGAAACTACAGCAGTATAGACTGGACACTTATTTGATCAACTTGATTGTACATACAAGTCCCCCCCCCCAGCTGGATGTTAGGACCCTTGGGCTGCGTGGGTTTGGGCACAACCACTTGCAAATTGGTTTTACATGAAGGATGCTTGTACTCATAAATTATTACTTATTGTTAAAAAATGAAAAAAAAAGAAGAAAAAGCAAAAACAAAAACAAACATGCCAAGAAAGAAATTTGGCAAATGATTTCAGGAAGGATAACCTCAAAATCCGTAAAATGATTGGGAATTAATCTACCAAAGAAAGTGAAGGACCTGTCAAGAAAAACTTTAAGATATTGAAGAAAGAAACTGAAGATACCAGAAGATGGAACAACCACTTGTGTTCATGGTTTGGTAGGATTAATACTGAACAGGGTCATCCTACGAAGCAATTTACAGACTCAATGTAATACCCATTAAAATTCCAACACAATTGTTTACAGAAACTTTGCACTTTTATAGTTTTTATTAATACCAGTACTTTGCAATATTTATTTTTATCTCAATCAGACACTTTTCTCTCTTCTCTCCCTACCCCCTACCCTGAATTTCATATCCTCCATTACTAGCTATCCTTTATATTTTTATTATGAATTTTTATTGAAATTTTTGTTTTTCACGCAAAATTTTTCCAATCAGTCTTAATCTCCTTTATACCCCTTGCACCCTCTCACAGCCTCCTCCTAAAGTTCACAGATTCTGTCCTTTGTGCCAGGGCCCAGTATGCCAAATTACTCTTCCCACCCACTCCCCAGTGTCTGCTCATCCTCTGAGCTCTAGTCAGCCTATCTGAAGTCCCTTTCCTAAAGAAGGCCAGGTCTTCCTCACCCAACCACCATCAGCTGCCAATATTTCTTCAGCCAAAGTTGGTATCTGCTATCCATTTCTGCAGTTCTTTGCCGGATTTTTGTCCAGCTGAGCTTGCATGGGTCTTGTGGATGCTTATACTGATGTTGTAGGTCCATATGAACATGGTCCCATGAGCTTGTAGGATTCATTTCCATTTGTTTTTGCAGCACCTTCCTGGCTTACAATCATTATACTCCCTATTCTACATTGTTCCCTGAGCCCTGGATGGGTGAAGCTGAATAGAAAAAGCTTGTCCATGGAACCACATCCTGTAGACTCCCAATCTCCACTGTTTGGTCATTCATGCCCTTCTGATTTCCTGGCCTCCTGGTGCATGGGGGGGTTCCTTAACAAGAGTTTAGAGATTAATTAATGCCTTCATAGGTTTTTGTTCTAAGTTGCCTGAGGCTTATATGTAGAGGCTGCATTGTTGATGCGTTGCCTAGGTATGAGCAATTCACAGATCATGTTTGTGTGTGTCCAGTTGTGGGACTCTTTTGAATTTTTAACACCTTGGCAGTGAAGTGTCATGAAGTTCTTTTCTGGCCATTTCTACTTGGGGTTCTAAATGCCTCATGTGTTTGGATATGAACTCCATTATGTAGGTCCAGAAATTATTCTGCTGTAATTACTTAAGTAGTTTAATTATCCATTTTAATTTTATCTCAGCTCTTTGTAACATTTGGATTCTAAAATCTGGTTTATTTTCTGTATCCCAGACGTTTTGTGTGTATAGGTCATATTCCTTTCGATATATATATTCAAACACATTATTGTCTCAATTTCATTCCAACCTTCAGACTTTTTTCCTAGTTTATGGTTTAGAAGGACCAGTATTGTTAAATGTATACTCAACCCAAAGCAATATACAGATTTTATATGATCCAAACCAAAATATTTTCACACAATCAGGAAAAAAAAATCCCGAAGAGTGTATGGAACTATGAATAACACTGAAGTCAAAGCAATCTTGATGGAAAAAGAATATCCCAGACACCACTCACCAAAAAATCTCTTTTTTTGCACCTGTTGTTGAAGCCCATTACAGAGTACTACAACTGGTCACATGCATACATTGTCTGTGAGTTGCCCAAGCCTAATCAGCACATCTACAATGAAACCTTTACACTTAAGGGTCATGCGACATTGAACAAGAAAACACTAATTAATCTCTTACCCCTCATTAAGGAAGCTCCCTCATGCAACAGGGAGCCAGAAATTCAACAGGTCATAAATGGTCAAAAGGTAGAGATCAGGAGTCTATGGTATGTGGGTCCATGGGTGAACTTCACTCACTCAGGACTCGGGGACCATTTTGGGAGAGGGGTAAGAAAGATTGTAAGAGCCAGGGAAGTGATGCACGACCATATGGACATAGAATCCTACAAGCACCTGGGACTCTGCTCATATGAACCTGCACCAATGGTGTCCGCATGCACAAGACCCATGCAAACTCAACCAGGAAATAAATCCCGGCATTGAACAGGGGAAATGCGCAGCAGAACCCAATCTAAGATGAAGAAATATTTGCAGCTGTTTCCTGTTGGGTGTAGAAGAACTGGTCTTCTTAAAGTGAAAGACATTCTGGATAAGCTGACTAGAGCTCAGCGATTAAGATTAATTTATACCGAGTAATGGCCAGGAAGATAAATTTGGCACAACAGGTTTTAACAGAAATGACAGAATGTATGAATTCCACTTGAGGGGGAGGATGCCAGTGAAGAAGTGGTTACAATGATAATTAAGACAAATTTAAGGTCTGTATGAAATACACAAAAACTCAATATTTTTAAAAAAGGAAAATACATAAATATCCCGGTAACACAGAAAAAAGAACAAATCAGAAATCAGTGATGTATAAGGCTATTAAATGTGTATTTCATACATCATTTCTCAATCCAATTTAGACACATTCTACTTTCCATGACCCCACCTCACACCAGTTCATGCATTCTGTCATACATGCCTTGCATCTTTTTTTCTGTCTTTTTAAAGTTTCTCTCTGCAAATGTTTATTGTTTTGGGAAGAATTTAACTGTTTCGGTCAGTTATTTGACCCACTCCTTTTATTGTTGTTCCCTCACATTTGTATTGCTCCAAAATATGCATATATATGTCACATATATACAAAAAGTATGACCTCTGAAAATAAACTGTATGTTAATTCCAAAATATGCTTAAAAATTCACATTTTCCCTTTAATTTTATATTACTTTAAAATATAAATACAAACCCTCCACACATACACTGTAATTATAAAGTGTAAAAATAAGTTGTAAGTTAGTTCTAGAGCCCATTAAGGGATTCACATAATAGCACAATTGCTTTCAGATAAAAAGAAATATAGCATTGATGTTGCTCAGTTTGCCTTTCAACTAGGGTTTTGATGCTAGCATCCACAAATGAGGGATACTATTCATTGTTTGCTTTTCTGGAGCAGTATTACTTCACTTAGCATAATGGCGTCAAGTTCCATCCATTTACCTGCAAAGTTCATGATGTCATCTTTCTTTACCGCTGCATAGAACTCCATTGTGTAGATGTACCACATTTTCTTTATCCACTTCTCAGTTGAGAGGTATTTGGGTTGCTTCCAGTTCTTCTCCATTGTGAAGAGAACTGCAGTAAACATAGATGTGTATGTATCTTTCAGTAGGATGAGTCTTGTGGCTATATACCCAGGACTGGTATGACTGGGTCAGGTGGTAGGCACATTTTGAGTCTTTGAAGAGTTCTCCACACTGTTTTCCATAGGGGTTGCATGAGTTTACATTCCCACCAGCAGTGGATGAGTGTTCCCCTTTCCTGACAACTTCTACAGCATTTGGTATCCTTTGTATTCTTGATCATACCAGTCTTACTGGAGTAAGATGAAATCTTAAAGTGGTTTTAATTTGCATTTCCTTATTTATTACTGAACATTGAACACTTTTTAAGATGTTTCTCAGCCATCTTTACTTCTTCATTTGTGAAGTATCTGTTCAGCTCTTTATTCCCTCTTTTTGTGGGTCATTTATTTGCTTCTTTTTTTTTTTTTGAGTAGTTTATATATTCTAGATGTTAATGCCATGTCGGATGTATCAATGGTGAAGGTTTCCTCCCACTATGTGGGTTTTCTCTTCACTTCCTTGATTGTTTCTTTCACTACACAGAAACTTTTGAATTTAATGAAGTCCCACTTGTCAATTGTCCTTATTTTTTTGCATGGCTGCTGTTTTTCCTATGCCTATGTCTTGTAGGTTGCTGCCAATGTTTTCTTCTATCACCTTCAGAGTTTCAGGTTTCAGGTCGAGGTCTTTGATGGCCTTGTAGGTTTTTTTTTTCTTATAGCATGAGAGTTAGGGGTTAAATTTTGTTCTTCCACAAAAGGTGATCCAGTTTTGCCAGCACCATTTGCTGAAGATGGTATCTTTCTTCCAATGAATCTTTTTGGCCCCTTTGCCAAATATGAGGTGGCTGAAATTGTGTGAGCTCAAGTTTGGATCTTCAATTTTGTTCTGTTGATCAACTGTTCTGTTTTTGTGCCAATACTAGGCTGTCTTTATGACTATAACCCTGTAATATAGCTTAAAATCTGATAAAGTGATCCCCCTGAATTGCACTTTTCTCTTAGGGTTGCTTTAGCTTTTCGTGATCTTTTATTTTCTCATATGAATTTAAGGATTTTTTTTCCAAGTCTGTGAAGAAACTCATAGGGATTTTAATTGGGATTGCATTGAATCTGTATATTAATTTGAATAGAATGGACATTTTTACTATATTAATTTTTCAATTCATGAGCATGGGAGGTGTTTCCAACTTTTGATGTCATCTTCAATATCCTTCTTTAGGGGTTTATTTGTTTTTTTCTTTTTGGTAGAGATCTATGGTGTCTTTGGTTAGTTTTTTTTTTTTCCCCCCCATAGGTATTTTATTTTTTGAGACTGTTGTGAGTGCGAAGTTCTTCTTATAGTCCTACTTCAGTTGTTTGTTGTTGGTGTAAAGAAAGGCTACAGATTATTCTAGGTTCATTTTGTATCCCACCACTTTACTGAAACTCTTAATTATTTCTAGGAGTTTTCTGGTGGAGTTATTAGCATCCTTTAGGTAAACCATCATATCATCTTCAAAAAGAGATAGTTCAACTTTCTCCTTTCCAAATAGTACTCCTTTAATTTCCCTTTCTTGCCTTATTGTCCTACCAAGTGTTTCAATCACTATATTGAAGAGGAGTAGCAATAGGGGGCATCCTTCCTAGGTTCCCTACTATAAGGGGAATGCTTCTAATTTTTCTCCATTTAGGATGATGTTTGCAGTGGAATTGTTGTATATGGCTTTAATTATGGTGAGGATGCTCCCTCCATGTCCAATTCCCTGTAGAACTTTTTTTTTTCATTAGAAAGTATGCAAAATATTTATTAAGGGCTTTGCCTGGAGAGGCACGACATAAATAGAATAAGTCCTCCTGAAATGTAATTAGTGTACATGTCAACCAGTTGAGAATTGGTGGTGAAAGAGGCGGGCACTGGAGCTGGGGCTGGGTTCTCTGTCCGAACTCAGCCAGGGCCTGAAGGAGGCTGGGCTCCGGAGCCAGGCCAGGCACTGCCTCTGCCACTGGCTTGGCAAAAGTCTGCTAGGCAAACACAAAAGTGCACGCAGAACTTGCTGGATGGACAGCGCCCCCCCCCCCCATGCGGGAGGTCTTAATCCACCCCTTCAAATCCTTGGGCGTTTTCCACAGCCATGAGAAGTTTCTCTCGTAAATCTTCAAAGGTTTCATATGGAGGTAAGTCAAGGCGATTAAAGCACGTGTGAGCTCTGGGCAACTTTTCAGGACTGCCCCACTGCTCTATTGTAAACAGCTGGGGACCATTGGAACCATAAAGTTCAGCAAATCCATTCATGGGTACTCGGGAGGTCCCTGTGACGAACTGCAGTAACCGAATCCGCTTCTCGGCATCCATCAGTAGCACAGCCTTCCAGAACCACTGGATGACAGGGTGATTCGGGCAGTAGCCATTCTTGTAGATAGAATGTTGTCTCCAGTCGTTCACGTAGACATCACCAAGGCCACACATCAGCAACTCCAGCTCATTTTCATCAAAAATTTTAATCAAATCAATTGGAAGAAGTTCTGTAAATCCCTCCAAGAAGGCATTCATTTGCTTCTGAACCCTGTTCACAAATCTCCACTGGATGACTAAGTCAATATATTCTCTTTTGTTTTCATTTGTTACCATTATTTCTGACCCGTTGGGCTTCAAATCCACTTGGTATGTCTGCCCGAAGTTTTCTTCATCTATGCAGAACATGAGGTCCAGTTCTGTGGGATCATTTTCTAAGATCCATTTCAAAGAGTTGTAGTACTCGCTATCCACAGACTCCATGTCATTCAGAGTTATCTGCTTCCCCAGCATCATCTTGTAGAATGGCCGAATGAAGAAACCATCTAAGAGTTTCCCGTGAAATACGGCCAGGCCAGCAACTCTTCCAATGAAAGTGAAATAGGACAAATGGTCTTCATTACAAAGGCCCGAGTTGGGATTGATCTGAAGTGTATAGTTGTCCGTTGCAGAGTACTCAAAGAGGCCATAGTAGGGGTTGAACATCTCTTTGGACAGTAAGAAGAACCATTCTCTGGCCACACCCCCATAGTCCAGGCCTTTCTCTGATTCAAACTCAATCCACAGTCTAGCTTTCAGGACATCTGGTCTTTTCACGGACATGATTCTCCGATAGGACTCTTCAAATATGTTATTTCTGTGTAGTTTCATTTCAAACCTATTTGGAATATCAGCAGGTTTCTTTAATTTCTTCCTAAAGTAGTCATATTTCTGTTTAAATTCTCTGGAGTAAGGAACAGCCGGACCAGTGATGGCTGGGTTCTGCAGTCTCGGATCTTCCCACTGAGTAATTTTACTATTATGGTCAATGTAGAATGTGCGGCCATCCAAGTGAATTCTTTCTTCCCAACCAGGAGGAAGAGGGCCGAGGTCGTTGGGGTTTAAAGACGCTTTTGACCGCATGTGCACTGGAAATTTCAGCCGTGGATCTTCCCATGTCGTAGTCTTTGTGTTATGATCAATGAAGAAGGGCCGGCCGTTCGGCGCTATCCTCATCTCCCAGCCGGGTGGTAGGAAGCTCTGTGTGACTTTGTGTTGTGGTTTGGGGGAGTTGTAAGGTGATGGCTGAGGGGACTGTGGATTGGAAAGGGTATCTTTCACAGCCCGGCGTATGGGTGAGTCCTTGGCACCCGGTGGTAGGTGAGCCTGCTCTGCGACGGCGTCAGTGACACTGCAGGACCGCAGCCTTGAGGAGGGCTCTCTCTGGATCAGAGAACTGAACTGTTCCCCATTGGAGTCTGGAGTGATCTGTAGCCTTCTGCTCAGCTCCTCCGACAGCTCCTGGGGGCTGGTCCGAAACACTGGAGAGGAGGGTGGTGGGGGCAGAGCCAGGCTGAGAGAGTCTCCTGCCATGCTCACTTCCTCTGAAATGGTCTCCCAAGGCTCAGGACCCTCTCCACCACCTTCTGAGGCCTCAGGCTCCAAATCCTCACTAATGTGTCTCCGTGAGCGAAAGCGCCGGTGTGCAGCCTCCTGGTTGATCTGCCTGATGTTATTATCCGACTCAGAAGACACATCCATCAAGCTGGGCCGTTGCCACTGCGTACTCCTGTTGTTGTGATTGACATAGTAAGTGAGTCCTAAATTGTCCACTTTCTCTTCCCACCCTGGGGGTAGGGGAGGAGGAGGGAGCTCCTCCTGGTGCTGGGAAGCCGAGTCATTTGAGTCCACGACTTCCCACCCGTGCTCCATGTCATCCCTCTGCTCACTGTTTTCTTCATCTTGACCTCCGTTTTTTGGCATGTAGGCCATTTTCAACCGCAAAAATCCCTTGACTCGAGATTTATGACTTCTAGGTCTCAGAAGAAAGTCCTTAAATGTATAGGGTCTCTCCATGGTTGGGTCTTCTGTCGGGAGGTGATTAAGAGGCACGTCCACCTGGCCCAGGAAGTCGTCTCGTGTCAATCTATTCTCGTCAAAGACTTCAAATAGGAGCCTGTGGTTGGATGGATTTACTCTAAAATAAAATTCTTCATTCCACTTTGGGTTCAGCGTCTTTTTAATTGTCTTTGTTTGAACTAAAGCCAGTTCTTTATTCTCGTCCGCTACATACAATGAAAGCTTCACATATGGGTCACTGAAAATGAACACAGTTCGAAACCTGCAACGGCATCTTAAATCCAAAAGAAAAACTCACATCCAATTCCCTGTAGAACTTTAAAAATGAAGGAATGCTGGATCTTGTCAAAGGCTTTTCTGAATCAATTGAGATTATCATTTGGGTTTTGTTTTTTTTTTTTTTTTTTTTTTTTTTTTTTTTGCCTTTCAGCACATTTATGTCTTTTTTGATACTTATTGATTTTTCTATGTTGAACCATCCCTGCATCTCTGGTTTGAATTCAACTTGGTCATGATGGATGAAATTTTTGATGTGGGTTTTTATGCAATTTGCAAGTATTTTGTTGAGAATGTTTGCATCTATGTTCATTAATGAGATGTGTCTATAGTTTTCTTTTTTGGTTGTATCATTGCTTGGTTTTGGTATTAGAGTGTTCCTTCTTAGAAGGAATTTGAGAGATTTCCCTCTGTTTGTACCTTTTTGAACAGTTTGAGTTATAATGGTTTTAAGACCTCTTTAAATGTTTTGTAGAATTCTGCTGTGAAACCATCTGGGCCTGGAGTTTTCTTATTTGGGATGATTTTTTATTATGTTTTCAATTTCCTCAAATACTATGATTCTGTTTAAGTTGCCAATCTCTTCTTGGTTAAGCTTTGTTGTTTCCCACCAGGAAGCAGGGCTCACCTTTACCCTGGTAGGAGCTGGAATGGGGGCCGAGGTGGAGCAGGGGCCCAGACCTGTAGGCCACTGCACACCTCCCACTCTTCCCTTTCTATCCTGAATGTTCTCCAGAAACCGGATATGAACGGTTGGTTCACAGCTGAGTTCCTACCTGTTCACTCACTCTGCTTTCTGCTGGCCAGTCCCACTATGTTGGCTGTGTAGCCTGGTGTCCCTGACCTAAAGTTGTGGCAGGTTTGCTGTCTACTGCATGCCCTGAATCACTAACACTGCTTCCACCGGATCATCCACACCATAGCACCGCCAGCTAAAAATATATACACAGATAGAAGAGAAATCGATCCTGGAAGTAAACACATGCACATCTTCAAAAAATTTGATTTGTGACCAACGTGCTATGAACAGGCATTGGAAAAAAATAACGACTTCTTTCTCAATAAATGATGTTAAGAAAGTTGGGTACCCATCTGCAAAAGGATGAAACTACATATCTGTCTGTAATCAATTACAACAATCTGCTGAAAATAGACTAAAGATTTCAATGCAGGACATAAAACTACTACTGGAGCAAACAGAAAATTCTGAGGACCTTTGAATGCGTGGCATTTTAGACAACATCCCCAAATCACAAGAAACCAAAGCCAAACAAATGATATTACATCAAACTAAAAAGCTTCTGAATTACAAGCATTATATACTATGGAACTATTTTTTAAATTAGTAAGTACATTAAAATAAAATACTTATACAATTCAAAGAAAATATGTTAAAATTTATTTTTTCAATCTTTGTGAATATATTTTGTCTCTCTCTAGAAAAGGGAACTCTAAGTCTGCCTTTCTCTGGGTTGGGGAGCTTCTTTAAGTGAGTTGTTTTATGTCTGTATAAATAAATGTATAGTGTTGAATGCACAGCTCCCAGTTTTAAAATGAGGGCTGCTCTTCTCTATAACGTGTGTAACTGAGACCAGATAATTTTGACTCCATCCTCTAGCTGGCCAATTTTCACATCAGACATCTGCATACTAGTTGATATAAAATATCCACTTTACAATGTGGAAAACATCACCCAACAGTAAAATCCCTTTCAAAAGTAACATTGGAATACTTAAATATGTGATGATTACTGTTCACTGTTTTCATGTCTTACATAGACTTCTACACTTCAGGCAGCTTTCACATGTTTCAGACATTCCACTCTCTAATAATAATACTCCCAGTTAACACCGGGGCTGGAGAGATGGCTCAGCAGTTAAGAGTGCTGAGTGCTCTTGCAGAGGACCCGGGCTCGATTCCCAGCACCCACATGGTGGCTAAGAACCATCTTTAACTCCAGTTCCAGGGGAATCCGACGCCCCTTTCAGAGCCCCCTTGTATTGCTCTGCCGTTGATGCCAAATGCAAACACACTTCACATTCCCTAGGTAACTTAACAATGCTTTCAGTCCTGAGGTGCCATTGGCCAGCCTTTGTGCTTACAGACTTCTCTGTCAAACTAAATATCCTTGATTTAGTTATCTTCCTTTTTTTGCAGAGTTCCTTTAATACAATTATGGTTATTTTTTAGGCTTCTTAGTTAACATCTGAAGAGATGTCTTTGAGGACAGCACTAAGCTAGCTCATTTTAAAAGCAAAATTAGGTTACTAAATTTGCCTTACTTCACAGCACCTGACCATTACATTTCTTAATGGATGGGGAAAACTCAATAATTCCTTGCTTAGATTAGATATTATTAGTTTAGAATGTCTTTCATACTAACTTTTAAAGATCTGTAGACAGCATAATCAGATTAGAGTCTGAGACTTAGTGTTTTATGATGTGTAATAACACTCCATTGGCTCTTCACAAACACTAAAGTCACATTGAGAACAATACAATAGTGTTTGTTCCTTTTTTAAAGCAGGTTTTATTGTTATGAGGAAAGAGAAAGCATCAAGTTCATACATTGTTTTAGGATCCTAAGGAAGAACATTTAATAGAGAAACGAACTCCCAATTTGTAGTATTTTTTTATTTTACTTTATTTATTTATTTATTTATTTATTTATTTATTTATTTATTTATTTATATGAATGTACTGTCTGCATGTAAGTTTGTTCACCCGTGTGGTGCAATGCCGTGGAGGTTAGAAAAGGGCGTCGGATTCCCCAGGAACTGGAGTTCTTCTGGAATTGGAGTTACAGATGGTTCTCAGCCACCATGTGGGTGCTGGGGATCAAACCCGGGTCCTCTGCAAGAGCAGTTGGTGCTCTTAACTGCTAGGCCATCTCTCCAGCCCCTGTAGTACTTTTTATGGTACATGTATGGTAATTAAGAGCTGGATTAATGCCATCTTAATTGAAACTCATTTGTTTAGTAAAATTACTGGGAAATAAAGGCCATATTTTGTAATTTTTTTCCCTATTTACTGACTGCATAGACAACGGTGTTTTAAAATAAAACTAATTTTGCATTTGACTTTGCTTTTAAAAGTTTTTGCTGTATATTTTTTAAAACCAAATCAATTAATTAATATAATTTGGCCACATGAAACAAATATTATATCCTACATTAGTATAATTCAGTGAATGTCCTTTTTAAATCACTGTGTAAAAGAGCTTTGATGAATATAGAAACAGAAAATATAGTTATGAAATTATTTTAAAAACATTAATCTTATGAGATGAAAAAGATAAGCCCATGTGTAGGTACCTAATACACACACTGTGCATCTCAGCAAATCAATCACTTCCTGGTGTTCTCTGCTTACACACTCTTAGCTCCCAACCCCTACCCCCTTATAGTCTATTTGGGAGGGGTTGCTGACTCTCCTGGCTTTTTATTTTTGCTAGGAAGGCATTTGATGTTCAAGGTCAGTCTTTCTTTCTGAGGACTATTCATGCTACACAACTTCACATATAGCTTTTAACTTATTGGAGTTTGTCAATGCTCCTGTTGTACAGAACTTGTGTAGGAGTGTCCTGAGTCAAAGAGATGTCCCTAGCTCCACTCCCACAATGGCCTTCTTGGGCAGAGTTCACAGACTCCATGATGGCACTAAGAATCCTGCAAGTATTCCCCTCACCCATTTGCTCTGTAACCAAGCCCATTTCAACTCTTTAGAATCTTTCAAACTGTAGTTTGGAGAGTCTTCTTTACTTTGCTTCTGGGACAGAAGATGGAAGCCATGTGCACACATACTTCCCAGAAGGAATTTTAGCAATAGGATATTGTTTTTAAATCTGATACTCCCATTTGGATTCAAAGTCCTGTGGGTATGATTCTAAGTTCTTTTTAACCAGTGCAACTTTTAGCATGTATCAAGAATCATTCAGTGTAGATTGAAAATCTGTTGATTCTTAGATATTAATCCTTATAGATTTGTTTGCTATTATGCCTTAGGAATAAAAGGATAAAAAGTTGCTTATAACTTGAAGTAAGTGAAAGTAACTTATTAAGAGAAAGTGTTATTTTTTTTTGCCTATGTTTCAATAATGCAACTCCTCCCTTAGGAGGTATTGGCACTTGATGACTACCCGGGACAGGGAGTCATTTGCTTTCATGGTATAGCCAGTGCTGAGTTGTCCATACTCCAATAAATAACTCTGAACCTATACTCATCCAAAAAACTCTGATTAAACCCAGTGAGTCACAAAATAAAAGATAGGAAAATTAGATGGGGACTTGGGAAGAAGAAGGAAGTCAATGCGCATGGGAAGTGGATGAGTGAGTGTAATGAATATTGAATATGATGAAAATAAATTATATGCTTTTATAAAGTTATCGAGGAAAAAATAAAACGCTGTAAAGTAGAATTGAAAATATATAAATATACTAAAGTATTATTTAGTATATTTATATTTTTATTATAATAATAATATTTATTA
This sequence comes from Rhizomys pruinosus, assembly GCA_009823505.1. Classification (NCBI taxonomy): domain Eukaryota; kingdom Metazoa; phylum Chordata; class Mammalia; order Rodentia; family Spalacidae; genus Rhizomys; species Rhizomys pruinosus. The sequence continues at coordinate 5,117,135 of VZQC01001442.1, forward strand.
TATATAATAATATAATAATATATAATAATAATATTTTTATTAAATATTATTATTTAGTATATATATATACTGCATCCTTAACAATTGTTCTTAGTTAACATAAACAAAGGTTTTAAAAAATTATAGTTTATGGGCTGGAGAGATGGCCTAGCCGTAAAGAGCGCTGGCTGCTCTTGCAAAGGACCCGGGTTCGATCTCCAGCACCCACATGGTGGCTGAAAACTGTCTTCGACTCCAGTTCCAGGGGAATCCAAAACCCTCTTCTGACCTCCACGGCACTGCACAACATGGGTGCACAAACCTACATGCAGACAGTACATTCATACACATACAAAAATAAATAAAATTTTAAAAATTATAGTTTGATCTCATGTCCAATGTTATGTGTCTCTTTGAAGCCTGGCTGCAATAGGCTGGACTCTAAGCTGCAATCTTCAGTTGGTGTTTGAAACAGCTCTTTATGCCTTCTTTTCTTTTCAAATAGAGTTTATTTAGAACATGTTTTATATAACTCACATCCCATCACTGAATACTAAGGGAAAAAGTCATTTTTATTTCTTCCTTGATGTGCTAGTGGGCTTCATGCCTTTCAAAGCAGCTTTTAACTACTGAGATGATGTCAACCCCAGATTAATCTTCTTGAAGCCAATCATGAATGAACGAGAAGAAAAACTCAACCTTGCTCTTTGGAGCTTCCACTGAAGTCACATCCATTACCGTGTTGTTGGCTAAAGAAAGCCACATGACCATGTCCAAATCTACCATTAGGGGCAGAGAATCAAGGATCAGAGAACACAGCAGATTACATGAAGTTGATCAGAAGAGAGGGAAATTAGTGCTTGTATTTTATTCATCCATAGTACAGGAACTCTTACCCCTCTGTCCTCAGGTTTAACTTGAGGACTTTTCAAGTTTGGATTCAAAAATTACCAATATTCTCCAAAATAGATCAGACTGCTATTTATCTAGTTAATAATGGTAAATACTTGAGAACACTTACTAAATATCAAACTGGTAAAAAGTCCAATTTTTATTTCTATTTTTATAAGATATACATAGCATTATAATTTGGGTCATTGAATGGGTTTCCAGCATCTAAAACAGACATAGCATGCAAATGCATTAATGACTAGTTATTTTTTAAGTGAATTAATTGATTCTTTAAAATAGATTGAAAGGGGCTGTTATTTGTTAAAAACACTATTTGCTCCTGCAGAAGACTTGGGTTCGGTTACCAGCACCCACATGTGGCTGACTATAACGTTCAGTAGGTCCAATCCCAGGGGATCCAATGCCCACTTCTAGCCACCATGGATGCTGTACAGATGTGGTACACTTACTTTACATATATGCGTTGAAAACACTCATACACATAAAATAAAAATAAACAAATTTTAAAAATATATACTAAGAACTTTCATGTTTCATGTGATGTAATTCATTTCAGTCCAGATTTTTGTATTATTTCACATCACACTTATAGTGAGGTAGAAATCACATAGTTCCATGTTGAAATGTACAAATTTATAATATAAGGTTCTCTGCTGGTTTTTGTGTGCTTAAGAATATATTTAAACTTTTTATATACATGCAAAATGATATCTATTTGATAATTTCATGAATATTAAGTATATTTTATAAATCATCTTGCCCAATAGCCAGTGTGTGTGTTTAAAATGTTTCTCCCATGTTAATAGAATTAATAGCATTCTTGCTGCTATTTAATGGCAATATCCCAGGACTGGAAAGATGGCTGTATGGTTAAGAGAATTGAGTGCTCTTACAGAGGAGCTGGGTTCAGTTCCCACCATCCACATCTGAAAGAACTGTTCTGCCTCTGCAGGCATTGCACAACACACGCGCACTTATATACATGAAGGCAAAATACTCATAAACACAAAATGAAAAATAATAAATAAAATATTTTTTTAAAAATATCAATATCTCATAGGGCTGGAGAGATGGTTGAGTGATTAAGGGCACTGGCTGCACTTGAAGAGGAGCTGGGTTCTATTCTTAGCACGCACACGAAGACTAACAACCTAGTTTGATTCCCAGCACACATATGGCAGCTATCAACCATCTGTAACTCCAGTTCAAGGGAATCTGATGCTCTCTTTTGACTTCTGCAGGCATTGCATAACATGGCACTCATTCTCTCTCTCTCTCTCTCTCTCTCTCTCTCTCTCTCTTTCATATATATATATATACAGTAATACACATAAAACAAAAACAATAAAATATTAAAAATAAAATTAATGATAAAATAGCAACATACACTTAAAGGTCTGATTTTAAATTAAAGTTTGTCCTTTTTAAAAAAATTATTATTTGTTTATTTTTAAGGGACTCTACAATATAATAACACAGTTGTTTTCAGATAACATTGATGTTGCTCAGTTTGCCGTACAAAGTTTGTCCTTATTTAGATATGGACTAGAGGAATATTATCATTGAGTACAGTATATAATATTCATTTTGTTTAAATCCTCACATAATAGATCACATGTAACTTTTATTATGGTGCTCCAACTTTTGATTTGATGATTATGTGGAAACTATATAAAGTGATAATAACTTTGGGTGATTTTTAATAATTTTTAGCTTATTTCATACCCCATGTTCAAATAAGGCAATTTTAGAATGTCAAGAACATCACATTATTTTCAATTAAAGTTAATTACTGGATGACTTAATTCTTTTGAAAGTGTCATTCTATTATAAGAATAAATAAAATGCTTTTAGCATTGCATTATGCCCAGTTTATCTCACTGTTCTCTTCTAAGCAGCCTCATTGAAGAATAGAGGTCTAAATGAATAAAACATGCATTCATCATGGTGTGTGATGGAAAAGTGTCACTTTTCACATCTTTCCCTGGCAGCTATCAGACAAAGGAGTCATTGAAACAACCAGAAAATAGAAGGACCCACCAAAGAGCTGCAATTAGAACCAATTATTCCATTTTGGTTTTCCTAAGAAATTTCTTCATTCATACTTCACATTATAATAAAGATAACCAAATAATAGTTTCATTTTAGACATATGTATCATTAAAATTCAGTATAGATCAAATATTGCCTAACCACATGAAAGGAGTGCACATTTTACATGACAGACTACTGCATCATATGTAATTGAACACTTGAGATAATACTACATATTAAAAACATAGGTCTCGAAAAGACCCCAAAAAAAAGTACACTTCTAATTTGGTTTGGAACAATAAGTCAATTGTCACAGGTACAACTATACAGACTTTGGAAACATAATGGAGAGAAATAATTGAGGGCATAGGAAATATAAAATATTAGACACTTAAAATTATCAAGCATAAAATCTAATGGCTGGAGAGATGGCATAGCCATTAGAGGCTAAGGCTAACATTCGAAATGTCAAAAAATAAAAAAGTAATAAAGTACAGTGACATGTTAAGTAAAAGTCCATTAGTGAGAGTCTTTCCTTATGTTAAAATGAACTCAGTCATAGTATGTGAAAGGACTGTTTGTAATATTGAAATTCTTGCTGTATTACTTGATGAAATCAAACATATTATTAAATCTACTTTTATGTTTTATGTTTGATTAGCAGCATCCTTTCCTTCAGGTTATTTGCAAAAATTATGACTTAAATAATTAAGAAAGCAGTATATACTTAAGTGAGATAATAACCTCATTCTTTAGCCCTACTCCTGCTGCTAAAATGTTTGAGAATTGCTAGAAAGTGAGGCAATATTCTTTATTTTACAAGTAACCTCGAAAGTCATTATAATTGATGGAAGAAAGTTGAACACAATGAGGGACTTTGAGTAAGGACTCAAAGTTACTTTAAAACTTGTTACTAGGAGCATTTTCAGCAAATGTTGTTGGCAATACTGACTAGATCACCACTTGTAGAAGAATAAAATTAAATGCCTACCTCACACCTGGTATAAAAATCAACTTCGAATGGATCAAAGACCTGAATGTAAAACACAAAACTCTGAAGATGATAGAAGAAAACATTGGCAGTAGCCTACAAGACAGGCATAGGAAAAGGCTTTCTAAGTCAGACAGAAGCTATTCAGGAAACAGGTCAACAATAGACAAGTGGGACTTTATTATGAAAAGAAAGAGAAACCCACAGAGTGGGAGGAAACCTTCACCAGTGAAACATCAGATACAGCACTATAAACTACTCAAAACAAACAAACAAACAAACAAATGACTCCCTCAAAAGAAAGATGGAGTGAAGAGCTGAACAGAAACTTCACAAATGAAGAAGTAAAGATGGCTGAGAAACATCTTAAAAAGTGTTCAACATTCCGTAATAATGAAGGAAATGCAAATTAAAACCACTTTAGGATTTCATCTTACTCCAGTAAGACTGGCTATGATCAAGAAAACTAAGGATACCAAATGCTAGAGAGGTTGTGGGGAAAGAATACTCATCCACTGCTGGTGGGAATGTAAACTCATGTAACCCCTATGGAAAACAGTGTGGAGAACTCTTTAAAGACTCAAAATGAGCCTACCACCTGACCCAGTCATACCACACTTAGGTATATACTCATGAGACACATTCTACCACAAAGATACATGCACATCTGTGTTTACTGAAGCTCTCTTCACAATAGCAAAGAGCTGGAAGCAACCCAAGTATCCCTGAATGGGTGAATGGATAATGAAAATGTGGTACATCTGCACAATGGAGTTCTATGCAGTGGTAAACTACTCAAAAAACAAAGAAGTAAGAATACAAATGACCTACTCAAAAGATGGAGTAAAGAGATTTCACCGGTGAGGAATTAAAAATGGCTGAGAAATATCTTTAAAAGTCTTCAACATCATTAATAATTAAAGAAATGCAAATTAAAACCACTCTCAGATATCATCTCACTCCCATATAACTAGCTAAGATAAAGAAAACAAAAGACTGGGGCTGGAGAGATAGCCTAGCAGTTAAGAGCACCAACTGCTCTTGCAGAGGACCCGGGTTTGATCCCCAGCACCCACATGGCGGCTGAGAACCGTCTGTAACTCCAATTCCAGGAGAACTCCAGTTCCAAGGGAATCCGAGACCCTCTTCTGACCTCCGTGGCATTGCACGACACGGGTGCACAAACCTACATGCAGACAGTACATTCATACGCATACGAAAATAAATAAAAAATTGAAAAAAAGAATTTAAAAGAAAGCAAAAGATGACAGATGCTGGAGAGGTTGTAGGGAAAGGGGAATATTCATCCACTGCTGTTGGGAATGTAAACTTGTGGAAAGCAGTGTGGAGAACCCTTAAAAGACTCAAAATGAACCATTGCCACCTTACCCAGTCATACCACTCCTGGGTATATACCCAAAAGACTCATCTTACCACAAAGATACATGCACACCCATGTTTATTGCAGCTCTCTTCACAATAGCAAAGAACTGGAAGCAACCAAAGTATCCCTGAACTGGTGATTGGATAATGAAACTGTGGAACATCTACACAATGGAGTACTATTCAGCAGTAAAGATGACATTATGAACTTTGCAGGTAAATGGATGGAGCTTGAAGTCATTATGCTAAATGAAGTAACACAGTCCCAGAAAAACAAACAGTGTATGGCTTCCCTCATTTGTGGATGCTAATACCAAATACCCCTAGATGAAAAGCAAGCTGAAAGCATTATTATTATATTTCTGTTTATCTGAAAGCAACTATGCTATTATAATGTAAATCTCTCAATGGGCTCTAGAATCCACCCCTCACTTATTTTCAGACTCTGTAATTACTGTATATGGGTGGAGAGTATGTATTCATATTTTAGAGTAATATAAAATTAACTGAGGAAAATGTGAATTTCTAAGCATAAAAAAAGACTGAGAGAAAGATGCAGGACTATTATGGTAGAATGCATGATCTGGGGTGGGGTGGGGGAAGGGAAAAGGGAATATGCCTAAAGCGATTTGAAAAGTAATGTCTCAAATACACAAAACATCAATAAAAGCACACACACACACACACACACACACACACACACACACA
>VZQC01001442.1:5126223-5153328 GCA_009823505.1 Rhizomys pruinosus
TTGTTGTTGTTTCCAGTATGCGTCACTCCCAACTGCTTGGACAAAAGCTCAAGGGGCTGTGCACAAGAAATACAACTAGGTAATTGGCACTAGCGTCCACAGATGAGGGATACCATTCGTCGTTTGTTTTTCTACAAAAAGAGTTTTACAGTCTCCTAGGACCTTGGTCATAGGAACTTACAGCAATAGTGTCACCATATACAAGACCCATGCAAACTCAAGCAGACAAATACCCAGTATAGAACTGTGGAAATGGCCAGCAGGCCCCAATCTTAGCCCAAGAACTATTGGTAGTTAATTACTTCTGGATGAGGGAGAACTGACCTTCTTTAAGAGAATGACTCTAGTTAGGCTGAGTAGATCCTAGTGGATAAACTTGCAGTGAAGACCATCTGGGCACACTAACTTTATTGCATTAGCCTTAACACAATGTATGAAATACAGTGTGGTGGGGGGTAAAGGGAGGGTGTGGATGGGGATGGAGTATAAAGCTCAAGTATTTTCTATGAAGTACACAAGGGTTCAAAAAACATATAAAAATAATGAAAACCATTTTCTGCAGTATGTGTGGATCACATTCTTGTGAAGCTTGTCTGTCTAGTCAAATGTTTCTCTCTTTATTCTGCCAAGATTTTTAGAAATTTAATTAAAAAATAGCTCTGATGGTGTGTATCCAAGGGAAAATAACTCATAGTGTTAACTAAAGAAGAAATGAACACTTACATCTGGTTGCTATGAAAAACAAGGAGAATGGAAGTAAGGTTTGGAGACACTGAACACTGCTTGCCAAATAGAGCAAGAACTTAAATAATTTGTTGATGAACAAATTATTGAATTTGTTCTTTGAATCAAAGAATATGGAGTAACAAAAGTAAATGCATTTCATTAAAAATATTTAATGAGCTATTAGACTAACTTTACTGGTTGTCTCCTTTAAAATCAAACAGTTAAGCACGTATTTTACATGTAAAATACAAATGCAAAGTTATTGGCACAAAGTTCTCTATTTTTCAGTTGTTATGGGGTGACTACAATGGAAGATGAGGGGCACATTACCCAAAAGGGTATACACATCATAGTCATAACAGCATACCTGTACTCTCGTGTAGTATTTAATTTGCTTTTTAAATAGCTGGAGCACAGAGTGGCAATAAATTGAAAGAAGATAATGTAGTTTTATGAGTGTCCTGGTAAAAGGCTCACAAAGTACAGAATTACTAGTAGTTATTTAATTTGGCTTTCATGAAATTTTTTCATTTTATGACAAAATGTTTATTAGTATCTAGAGATTTTTGCATATGTTATGGAATAAATAAATATGAAATGAGACCGAGTTTATTGGCAGGTGCAACAGAATTATATATAAACCCCAAAGGAAGTTAATATAGTAATTAACAAACAACAGCTTCCAGAAACCTAGAACTCAAAACAGAATTATGAAAAATAAAAACAGAATAGAGACAAACTGGCTAATTGACACATTAAGTACTTTGAGTAATAATTGCCTCCAATGAATATTCACTTTTATAGTGTTAAATGTTGAATCAATCATTAGAAAAAAATTCCAAACTATAGCATTCAACGTCAATTTTGCATAGAAGTCTATCCTTGTCTCCTCAACCTTTTCATTCTTAATTATTTTTTTCACTTTACAACTTCGGGTTTTCTGTATTTAGTAGACAAGAGAGCTTTGATTCCATGATGCTTCTAAGGAGGCTGTGCTGACCTGCATCCCCACAATACCAGTAGTCTAGATTAGTTTCCCAATTAGTAATCTCGACAATGAAGTTGTGATGGCCTAATAACTTCAAATTGCCAAAAACAAATGAGCACCTATGCATATGCAGAAATATACATTTCTCCAATTCCAACAACCTGAGTATATCTAATCTGATTGGACTTTTTTCTCTGTATATTTGAAATATCTCTCTTCATAATCTCTGACACAAAGTATGTGGATCTCACCCATCAAATTCCTTCAAAAACTATAAACTATTAGTTCTCCTTGATATCATATGATATTTTTATAAAAATTTCCACATTTTGTTTGTATTTCAATACTCTATGTGTTTATTGCTAACACTTAGATTGTAAGTTGGTCAAAATCATCTTTTCCATCACTGTGTTTTCCAAAATAAAATATTTAATACATATTTGCTGAATTATTTAGAAATTTATGATAAGAAGTTGTAATTTAAAGAGCCAGTATAGAAACCCATGGCTACAAATCCAGCACATGAGGGGAAGGCTGAGGCTGGAGGATTGCCTGGAGTTTCAAACCAGACCAAACTAAATAGTAAGGTCTAGCCCAATTTGGATTTCAGTGTGAGAACCTGTCTAAAAGTCAAACAAACAAACAAAAAAATCATAAAACACCATTATGGTCTAGGCATTTGCAATGGAATAGACACAGATCCTTGAAAATTAACTAGAACAGCATTTGTAAAAGATGAAGTGTAGTGCTTAAGTCATATACATCACAGCTTTTGCATACATATTCTATGCCAAAAACAAAGTTAGTGTTGAGATACAAATACAAAAAAATAATCAAATCTTTTCCACAGATGGGAAAGAAATTGCTAATTATATGATTTTGTAAGTGAAAAGATGCAGCCAAACAGTTGAGCATCCAGTGGAAAAAAGATTATCTAAGTGCACTGTGGTTGGGAAGGGCTCCAGGAAACTCGCAGGTCTGCACACAGGGACTGTTGACATTTTTAACTCTCCCATATGTGCATTCTGATGAGAAACTCAGTAACATTGAGGACCTCTATAAATATTACATCAGACATCGTTAGGATATGAGTCTTCAATAGCTATTTAAAGGGCAAGTCAAATGTAGGGCAACATGGCTAAGTAAAATCTTAGGAATCTCAAGTTAAGACCGAGATAATTAAAGAACCAAGAAAACCACAGAATCACAAGTTTAATATTTTGATAATTTAGAGTCGATTTCTATTGTATTTTAATTATATTCATAAATGAAAAGATAAATGACCAAATCATTTAATTGAAATATAAAATGCATATTTCCATTTCATTGAAATTATTAGCAGTATCAGCTTAATCATAGTCAAATTTATAAATGCAAACCTAACAAAATCAACTGTAAATAAAAACGAAGTTTTTTGTAAACCTACTATTGATGGACTATATAAATTTCAGTAATAAAGAAAATTCTACCTGGGAAAATGTATAAAGTGAATTTTATTTATATTGAAATTTGCATCAATTCAATTTGTGTTCAAGTAGATCTACTATCACTGCTCCTCATTTCATACTTAATAATTAAAGTTGTCAGAGCAGCAGAGCTGTAACTAATATTTTCTTTCTTTCTCTCTTTCTCTCTTTCTTCCTTCCTTNTCAGCAACAGAGCTAGCGTAAGGTCAACCTGGGCTACATGAGACCAGGTCTCTAAATTTATTTACTTATTTATTAAAATAAGAAACGCATTGTAGTGATGGCAGACACCTGTAATCCTGGTACTTAAGAGAGTGAGGAAGGAAGAACAGGAGTTTGAGGCCAGCTTGGGCTAAACTGCAATACTTTGTCTCAAAAACCAAAACTCAGTTGCTGTTTATTTTTTTTTTTTTTTTTTTTTTTTGGTCTTTTCAAGACAGGGTCTCCCTGTAGCCCCAGCTGTCCTGGTTTGTTTAAAAGCTGTTTGCCTGTTTGAGGAAAAAGCCCACTATTTACATAAAGATCTAATAGTTCTTCAGGGTCTCAAGTGAGCTTGTTTTGCCCTCTAGCTAGAACCCATTATCTCTATGCAAAACAATTTGGTATCCGAGTGTCTCCCAGTGTGTTCACAGTTAGTAACAGCTTTTGTCCTAGTATATTTGTATGTGGACTGAGATCTCTTCTTTCCCCGTGCCTCTCTATGTATGTATGTGTAGGCTATGGATCAATCTTAGAGCTTCATAAATATGAAACAGAACTTCAAACATGGAGTTATAGCCCCAGTTCTTCACTTTCAACTTCAAATAAAAAGAAAGTGAATTTTAAAGACTAAATTGGAAGAAAAAAATGAAGAAAAAATATTTATGTACAAAGGAATATAATGAATGTTCTGGCCTAAGAATTAAACAGATATTCAATACTGGTGCTGGAAAATTCTGTCTGCAGTTGTGCTAAAATATATTTAAAAGTGACCTTGCTAAGAGGAGGCTGCTCAGCCATGATGATTAAAGCATTCATGCCAATGATGTCTAAATAAAGGTAGAGTGTATCCTGAAATCTCACTAGCTGTGTCTACCTGCACAGGACCTGTACAAGACTGCACTCATCAACATTCTTTCATGGGATGTTGAGGGCTATGAGGCCTGGTTAATCTCTGTAGTTTTATAGGCTATAGGCAATTAGCATATGCTAAGGGATGGAGAAACTTTTTCTTCAAAGTAATTTGACCATGCTCCTGTAAATAACCCTTACTCATATTTCCCTTAGCAACCTTTATTAAAACTTATTGGTTTGGGATCAAGAGATGGCTCTTCCAGAGGACCCAGGTTCAGTTCTCAGCACCCACTTTTCTACTAATACCCATTCTTAACTCAAATTTCAGAATATCTGACACCTTCTTCTGGCTTCCACTGGCACCAGGCATGTACATACACAAAGTATGGACACATACAAGGTACGTGCAGACAAAACACTCATACACATAATATAAAAAAATAAAACTTTAAAACTCATTGCTATACACATATATGCACACACTACATATATGGAAGAGGAAGGAGCCAGGAAAATAGAGGAGGGGTGAATATGATCAAATACATTATAAGAATGTGTGAAAATGTCATAATGAAATTATTATACATAACTAATATATGATAATAAAAACTTAAAATCTAATAATAAAACTCATATGCTAATAAAAACTTAAAACTTAACATCCCTCTGTATGTAAATATCAATCAGGAATGTCACATTCATCTTATTTATGCTATCTAAAAATGTGTGTCACACAAATATTGGGATCTTTTCTAAAAGGATTTTTAATTTTTTTAACTTATTGATATATTTTTATTTTATGTGTATGAGGAATATGCCTGCATATATATAAGTGTACCCATGTTGGGCAATGAATGTCTTAATGTATGTAAAATCACCCTTGTCATGCAATGTCCCCAGAGGACAGAAGAAGGTAATGAATCCTTTAGAACTGAAGATATGGAAGTTTTTTAGCCACCATGTGGATGCTGGGATTCAAATCCGGATTTGAATGGCTCTTAACTGCTGAGCCATGTCTCCAGCATGCATTTGGGATGTTTATATTCTTCACAAACTTATGTTTTAGAACAATTTTGAAAACATCTAAATATTCTCCCACCCTAAAGAATTCATTTCAGTTTTTTATTAAACAGTAATGGAATTAGCAGGTACGGAATATGTTTTAGGTTTTAAGTATAAAAAGAGCAATATATTTGTGCTATAGTCAGATGTCTTATATTTGAAAGGGAGAATGAAATATCATACTAAACAAACAATAACATGTATAAGTTTTTAAAAAATCAGAGCTGGAAAGATGACTCAACAGTTAAGAGCACTAGCTGTTCTTAGAGAGGACCCTGGTCCATTCCCAGCACCCACGTGGCAGATAACGACTATCCATAACTCCAGTTGCAGGGTTCCAACACCCTCTTCTGGCCTCTGTCGTCATTGCACAACATGGGTACACTTACATATATGCAGGCAATACATCCATACATAAAATAGAAATAATAAAATATAAAATATAACCACTACCTAGATGGCCATGTAAAACTTAGAAAATAGAGGCATGCTAATTAAGCTGGATCAATGAGCAAGTAGAGGGCTACTTTCAGCATTTGTATATGAGGACAATGTAAGCTTTATTCACATTAGAATGAAAATCCTTGTCATGAAAGTACTATTATATATCTTATTATAGAACGCCCTCATTTAACCCTTGCCAATGGTTTGCCTACATGCACACAATGTCTTGTTAATTTGAGAAAAAATACTACATAAATCTAAGGTTCTTAACAAGAAACACAATAGTAAGTTCATTATCTCCCTGTGGGGATGTTACAGTAAGAAGACAATGACCTGCAAATGATACTCTAAGGTAAAGGATATTTGAGGGTTACTAGTATAATATTCTAATTTACTTAATAGATTTAAAAAAAATACCCTTGAGTGGTAAGTTAATTTATGGTAAACCTCTCCACCTGAAATTTAAGGGTAAGATTTTCATTATCCTTTTAAATTAGGTGATGATATATTTTAAGAAACTGAAAAGATACTTTAAGAAAACGTTGGTGTCTATCCTTAAAGGTGCAAAAGAAACAATCAAGGAACTGAAGAGAAAACCCACAGAGTGGGAGGAAACCTTCACCAGTGATACAACTGACAGAGCATTAACATCCAGAATAAATAAACTACTCAAAAAGCAAAGAAGTAACAAAACAAATGACTCACTCAAAAGATGGGATAAAGAGCTGAACAGGTGAGGAAGTAAAGATGGCTGAGAAACATTTTAAAAAGTGTTCATCATCGTTAATAATTAAGAAAATACAATTTAGAACCACTCTAAGATATCACCTCACCCCAATAAGACTGGCTAAGATCAAGAAAACAAAAGACACCAAATGCTGGAGAGGTTGTGGGTTAAGGGGAACACTCATCCACTGCTGGTGGGAATGTAAAGCAGTACAACCACTGTGGAAAGCAGTGCGGAGAAGCCTTAAGTCTCAAAATGATCCTACCACCTGACCCAGTAATACCACTTCTGGGTATATACCCACAAGACTCATCCTACTGCAAAGATACATGCATATCTTTGTTTACTGCAGCTCTCTTCACAATAGCAAAAAGCTGGAACCAACCCAAATGCTCCTCAAAAGATGAGTGGATAACAAAAATGTGGTACATTTACACAATGGAGTTCTATGTAGCTGTAAAGAAAGATGACATCAGGAACTTGCAGGTAAATGGATGGAACTCAAAGCCATTATGCTAAGTGGAGTAACACAGCCCCCTCCCCTTCCCCCCAAAATGGGTAATGGTTTCCCTTATTTGTGGATGCTGGCACCAAATACCCCAGTTAAAAGGCAAGCTGAGCAATGTTATTGTTATATTTCTTTTTATCTGAAAGTAATTGTGTTGTTATAATGTGAATCTGTTAATGGGCTCTAGAATTAACTTATCACTGATTTTCAAACATTGCAATTACCATATATGGGTGGAAGGTATATAGTCATATTTTAGAGTAATATAAAATTAAAGGGAAAAATGTGAATTCCTAAGCATATTTCAGAATTAACATACAGTTTATTGTCAGAGGTCATACTTTTAGTACATATGTGACATTTATATAGGCATGTTTTGTAGCAATACAAAAGGAAAGGAACAACAACATAAGGGTCAAAGAACGGACTGATACAGTTAATTCTGCCCCAAACAATAAACCTCTGCATAGAAAAACTTTAAAAAGACTGAGAGAAAGATGTATGGCAAAATGCATGAACCGGGGTGGGGTGGGGGAAGGGAAAGGGGAATATGTCAAAATTGAACTGAAAAATGTTGTATGAAATACACAAAACATCAATAAATTATTATATTTTATAAAAGAAAATGTTACTGTATTTTCCTAAGGCCAATTTATCTTTAAAATTCTGTATTATCAGGGCTGGAGAGATAGCCTAGCAGTTGAGAATGCCGACTGCTCTTGCAGAGGACCCGGGTTCCATCCCCAGCACCCACATGGTGCCCGAGAACAGTCTTTAACTCCAATTCCAGGAGAACTCCAGTTCCAGGGGAATCTGACGCCCTCTTCTGACCTCTGCGGCATTGCACAACACGGGTGCACAGATATGTATGCAGACAGTGCATTCATAAACATAAAATAAATTAATTAATTAAAAAATTTAAAATTCTGTATTATCAGATTGTACTCTGTAATAAAAAATTATTACCGAACTATTAAAGGTAGAAAATACCCAGTTTGACAACATGCAAAATAAAATATTTGCACAATAAATAAGATGAACATGCAACAGACTTTCAAAATAATATTTACTAATACTAATCACAAGTTTTAGATGGTAAAGTTGAGATAGGTAGATGGTATTTATGTGAACAGAGTGAAACTTTAGTCAATTTTATAATAAAATTTGTTAACTTGGATGGTTACTACATAAGCTTGTTTTCATTTCTTTTTCAAAACGTCTATGTAGTCCAGGTTGTATGGCACAGGGGCTCTGAATGTCTCAGCCTCTCTTGCCCTGGGATTACAGGAATGTATCAGCACATCCATTGCTGGATCCTATTTTCTTTTTCTTCCTTAATTCTGTTTTCAGGAGCTTCATTTTCGCTACTAAGAGAAGAATCATGGTGAGTGTGGTGGCGCATACCTTTAATCCTAGCTCTTGGGAGGCAGAGGTAGGCGGATCTTTGTGAGTTCAAGGCCAGCCTGGTCTATAGAGTGAGTTCCAGGACAGCTGGGACTACAGGGAGACCCTGTCTCGAAAAGACCAAAAAAAAAAAAGAGAGAGAGAGAGAAGAATCAGTATTAATTTCTGTTCTGCTACTTCTCATTATGAAATCCTGGCCAAGTTGCTAGGGTTTCTTTAATGACAAAAAGTAGAGAGCATAGGTAAAATTTCTTCTACATTTTGAGAGCTGATTGAATAGTAGCTTTCTTTCCTCATTTCTGCATATTCCCTACTCTTTTTCTTCTCATAATGCTCATGTTCTCAAGGTCCCCATTACAGATAGGAAAGCAATTCAGTAATTAACCTCTATTTAACCCCATGACATGACTTTATTTTTAAATGAACATTTCCAGATTGAGTGATATAGAAGAATTTATGATAATAATAGTTATTAAATACTTACTATTTGACAGACACTGGCCTATGTATTTTCTTATATAAAAGTTTTTAATATCTTTGGCGACCCTTTGAGCAGATACTATTATATTTCCTTAAAATAGAGGAACACTTGCACATCAAACACATACCTTATTCAGAGCCGCAGAAACTTGAGCGGCAGATGGGAATTTCTTGTGTGAAATCTGGCTCCTTCCTATATGCTTTTGCACACAGTCCTGGTTTTATGAAAGGTGGATTTCACTTTCGGAATATACTACATTTCTCTAAAGATGGAGATATTTCAACATGTTTCACAAAAGTTACCTAGATCCAGTTCTTTAAACGTAAGGCAATTTCTGTTCATTTTAATTCCATAGCCTCTTTCCTTTAGTGCCATTCACTTATTACTGCTGGTATATTTTTAAATAACCATTACACATTAAATCTATCATGATATGATTTCTCAAGCAAATCATAAGATATCACTGACAATTACGGTACATGTTAAATAAGTGTAAGTTACATTTATTGTGATGTTTTCATTTCTTGGAGCAGAAATAGTGTTGAATGAAGAAGAGATCGCTTTACTGTGGAAAAATAAAGTTAATTTATCTTTTTCCTCTTTAAAAATAATGGTTTAATTTTAGATTCATTCCATGTAACTTACATAGGACCTTGAATGATATAATTATATAAAACACTTAATGACAGGCATAATGGGCAGAGAGTTCATGAGGAACCTTACTAATCTGTACTCTGGGCAGAGACACCAAATGATGATACCAGGCAGAATACAGTTACTGGCTTTTAAACTGTTCTACTCCTGTGTCCTAGGAAGTAAACTTAAACCACGTTTAGGGCAAACTCAACTGGGTCTCCATTTTTTTTTCTTCTATTAAAACAATTTTGAAAATAATAGTCCCAGATTATAGAAAAGTCTTCAGATATCACAGTCACTAACTACAATTTCTAACATGGTGCTTATGGTAAGAGATGTTCATACATAGATTTTAGGACCAAGTGAAGCTCTTAGTCCAGTCATTGAGGCTGAACTGATATTGGCAGAAGAGAATGATGTTAGTTTTTATTATGTTAGTTTTTACTTATTACTTGTTTTACTAACTCTGGTCATTGTCCCTGTTGTGGGGAAAGATATAGCTGAAGCTCACCATGAACTTACAATGTAGCACAAATTTATCTCAACTTTGATCTCAATTTTGCTTCAGCCTCCAGAGTGCTGGGATTGTACACATCAGTCAACATTCGTAGCTTGATATTAACTTCATATCTAGTTAGATCATAGACACACTAGCCACCAAAGACCAAGAATTAAATCATTCTATATAAATAACATCAATTTGTGCAAATGAGAATAACAAATGGATTGTAATATGGTTAGATAAAACACAAAGAGCAATAGCTGGCACGTTTATTTGTGCTAATTCTTTACACTGAAGCCAGAGAACTCATGTATGATAAAGTAAAGGTTGAGCAGGATTTATAAGGGAGAAACTTAGGGAACAGACTTGAATAACATACAGACTTGTAGGATAATAGCACAGAACAGGGTTTGGCATAAGTATAGAAGTGAAATAAGAGAAACTCATTTCCTTGGCATGATCCCCAGGCATAAGGAGTGCATATTCCTTTGATATAGTTAGGATCTCCCCCTAAGTCACAGGCAGTTTATAGCAGACAAATGATGGGTCTTGCAGATCATAACATAAATACAAAGGTCAAAATATGACAGAGACTCATTTCTTTTGTATTGGAGTGATCTTCCTTCATACTGCTAAAGGAAAAGGCAGGCATCCTCATTGACCAACTTGGCCTGTCAATTCTTCCTATCCACAGCCTATGGTAAGCGCATTGCTTTTCTCTCTGCCTCTGTAAGCTGAGTTGTGTGTTTTCCATGAATATGTGGTAACATTGCACTTGCTATTTTCATACCTGATTTATTTTAATTGTCATAATGTCCTGTGATATGTTGGTTAATCCAACATATCACAGATGACTGTATTCTTCTTTTTAAAAGCTGAACAGCATTCATATGTGTATATATGCTCTATTTTCTTTATTTATTCATCTCTTCAGTTAAACAGTAGGAAGAAATCACGAATCATTTGAGATGATATCTTCATTAGCTTGATGAAATTCTTACATATTCCATACATATATCATAATATCAATTTGTACTCACTGGATAGAAGAAAATACAATTTGTCAATATTCAGTAAAAACAAAGCAAGATGTATTAAGCCCAATTTCAAATGCCACATCACCAAATACTGAAATTCAGCAGCGAATTATCTTTGCAATGGATAGAAGTATAGATATATTTTTAGATTTAGAAATAATAAGTATACTTCATGCATGAAAATAAGAGCAGATGGGTAGAGAAGACTTTTCTCCTTTCTCTGAGCTAAGTACTTGAAGGATCCCTTCACCCTTATCTAGTAGTACCTGGTAGAAAATATCTGTCATTTGTAATTTGAAATATTAGATTTTTAAATATTTATAAGAAGAAACGACTAAAAATTGTAGAAAGAAAGTAGAACTACTACAATGATAAAAGACATTAAGGAAAAAAATGGATAAATGGAAAGGAAGGTATTTGTTCTATAAACAAAGCCTGAGAAAATTATCCCCCTGCAGAACAAAATACTTCCAGTAGTCTAAAGAAAGACGGTCCATTCTTGAGGTTCAGATGTGCCAGTCAAGCTCTGTGCATCAGAGCACTAGCCCTCCATTAGTCACTGTGCTGACATGTACTATTATCACAGTGAATGGGACCACTCCAAGAACAAGCAGCAGCTAAACAGAGAATGCTTCTATCACTTGGACCGTACACTGGTATGGCTATGATTCTCTCTGATGACTTTTCCAGTAGACCACTTCCTCATTGGCACATGAAATCCTTTGCTTTGTTCAGTCAATTATTTTTCAGGGCTCAATAATTAAAATTACAATTTTTAATATTTTTTAAATTTTTTATTTATTTTTGTATGTGTATGAATGTAGTGTCTGCATGTAGGTTTTTGCACCCGTGCCGTGCAATGCTGCGGGGGTCAGAAGAGGACGTCGGATTCCCCTGGAACTGGAGTTAAAGACAGTTCTCAGCCTGCCATGTGGGTGCTGGGGATCAAACCCGGGTCCTCTGCAAGAGCAGTGGGTGCTCTCAACCACTAGGCCATCTCTCCAGCCCTAAGATTAGATTTTTAAAACTGTACCATGTGACTGTGTGTTGTTTTGTTCAGTATTACTCTTCATTCTGCCAAAGGTATACTTTTGCTTTCAGGATAAATAGGATTTGTAAAAGGAGTA
Source organism: Rhizomys pruinosus (assembly GCA_009823505.1). NCBI lineage: Eukaryota > Metazoa > Chordata > Mammalia > Rodentia > Spalacidae > Rhizomys > Rhizomys pruinosus. The sequence continues at coordinate 5,138,385 of VZQC01001442.1, forward strand.
CAAGTATAAAGGGGGGGGGGTCGGAGGATGTGCTCACTTTTCCATATCTAGGATTAGTTTAAAACAACAGTCTTGAAAACCAAGCATTTTCATAGTTTTTATTATTTTCAACTTCCACTGACATATAAAGAGACTTTTTGTTGATTAAGTCATAGAAATTAAGACATGAAATATTAGAAGTTTTAACTGTACTAGAAAGAAAGAAAAAGACAAAGGATTTTAGTCCCAGAAGACTACTGAGAAGGAGAAAGGGTCAAGCTGCTGAGCTGTGTGCAGCTATCGTTATAGGACTGGGGTGGGAATCACTGAGGAACTATGATGACTGAACAGGAAACTGACTTTGTGCATGGAACCACAGAAAGGGCCTGGTACTCAGGTTGGCTTTATCCTTGGACAGGAGCTAATCACATATTAGCAAATAATTATAGCAGTTGAATTCTGGCATCAAGGTGCTTTAAGTGCCTGAATTGATACAGTGCTCCAGAGTAGCTCAGGATATTGAACCCAACCTCTGGGCTATATCAGTTGCCTCTACAGGCAACTGGCTCAATTTTCAATGCCAAAGCTTTTCTAGAACTGCACTATAAGAGGATTGGACTCAGATCTTCTTTTCTGCTTCTATTCCTTCTGAGAGTTGATTTGCGTGACTTACTGAAGTCACAGCCTGCTAACTCTGAATCCTTCCCATTTAAAGTAAATATTAAACTGCTGCATCTTGAATCCTTCAAAACAAAGAAGAACAATGTCTAAGAGATTGCTTGGATTCTGAAGGCCACACTCTTTCTACTAAGGAATATTGCTCTAGCTTACACTAGAAGATCTTAAGTTCAATCTTTAAAAGGTTCTCCAGGAATATGAACAGGCTGTGTAGCAGATTAGCTCTAATGTGTAACTTGTGGCTTTGCCTTGTGGTTGGCTCCATGGTAAGAATGTAATAGTTCCATTAAGAACAAACCCCTGTGCTACTAAGGCTATTTTCAGCTCCTTGATATAGAGACAGACAATCAAAACAGAATTGCAGATTTGGCAAGGGAACTGACCTCAGTCACCAGGATAACCAGGGCTATTTCATAGACAAGGTAGGAGGGACATGTAAGACTTCAGTTGTTCCACTTGATGGCCTCCTGACATTTCCTTGACCCGAATAACCGAATGTGCATAAGGAGGAACATTCTCTTCTGAGAAAGCTATGATTGCCAAGGGCTCATAATTAATGAGATAGACCACACTCTCCTGTGAGTCATTCTTTGCTCTAGAACAATTCTCTTTTCATTTTTACTGGAGCTTATCATGTTGATATCAAATTACTCCTGAAAGGATTATTGGTACTTCTCACTCTTGACTCATCCTTTCCTGGCAGGCAAATAGATCTCCAGTGCTCTGTAGCAACACAATAAATGTGATAGCCTAAGATCCTTGTATTCTATATCTGACTTGTTCCCAGTACAGTATTGAATGTATGGTCATCTCTCCTGATGAAAACTTGTTAATAGCTACTTAAGTACAATTTTACAGAAGTACCATAGAGGGTTGCATCCTATATGCTCCTACCCTAGGTTGCTGTGACTATAATTAAGCCTCTGGTCACCTGGGCAAGGAAAGGTCTTTTATTGAATTTTAGTACCTCTTTTCCTTAAAAGTTTGTAAATAAGGATGTGGCAGTTCAAGGACAAATAGTACAGATCCTAAATGCTGAATGGTCACTTCATTACAAACATCTCTTCTAATTCTTAATTCCCAATAGAAATGGGTCAGTCTCCATAAAAGAATCTAATGACACCCAAGCACATGTGGTGAAAGCAATATGGAAGCTAAGTACATTACCAAACACATCAAGCAAATGTACCTTACACTAATGTCTACAGAGAGTTTTCTTACACTCTTGAAACTCGATCACAGGTGTGTGTGTGTGTGTGTGTGTGTGTGTGTGTGTGTATGTGTGCATGGGTGTAATTAATTGTAGTCACTTTTTCTTATGCCATTGTCTGTCTGGGATGTACTTCAAATTCAAAGGTGAAGATAGATCTATACCTGCCACATCCATTCATCCATTCATGCAAGACTATATGGCACTCATGCTCAGAGTGGAAATGTGGATGAATCAGTCCTCCCTGTCCCCAAGTGCAACAAGGTGAACCAATATGCCTAGATGTGCTTAAACTAGGAAGTGTGTTGTGTAACTGAAGAACAGGGGACAAGGACTTTGTATGTTTCATATCAAACAAGTCAGTCATGACTACAAGAAGTAGATAGTTACTCAGTAACTTGACTAATTTGTTGGATGCATGAATTACTAAATACTAAAACATTTCAATGTCAGATGGAAATTGAGCTTCAGAATTTAGTGTCCTGATAAGGATATGCAATAATGCTAGAGACACATGTTTAACTTCCTCATCCAGGAAGATGTTTCTTCCCAAATCTAGGTAGCAAAGCAGACTTAGGTGATATAAAGCAACCATTGGGCTCACCAAGAAAATAGATCATTCAGTTTTTCTGTGAAGGACAATTGACAATTATACCTGCAGCTTGATCTGTATCCCCAGTGATGCTCTCAGTGGCATTAACACCGTCTGTGCTGCTATTAGTCTTTATAGAGCCACCATGGTGCACTAAAAATAGAACTATTCCTGAGAGATACACATCTCTGCCAATGCGTCACTCTAGCAGAGGAGTATGGTCAGACTTTTTTTTTTTCTTTTGTCTTTCAAGACAGGGTCTCCCTGTAGCCTCAGCTGTCCTGGAACTCACTCTGTAGACCAGGCTGGACTTGAACTCACAATTATTCCACCTGCATCTGCCTCCCAAGTGCTAGGATTAAAGGCATATGATACCATACTCGGCTTAGGAGTATGGTCAGACTTTTTCGTATTAATCATTCCTTACATGTTCTTCACGGATTTCACACTTACTTAACATGGTGGGATGGCTCCTCCTACTTTTGCTGTCTTGCAACTTCTAAACTTGTGGACTAAGATGTTAGTCAGAGGATATTTCTGTCAAATATGTATATTTATATTTGTAAATTTATATTTACATTAGTATATATATATATATATATATATATATATATATATGTTTACTAAAGGATGTGTGGCAAATTAGATAGTCCCTGGAAGTCAGAGCCATTATCAGAGTCTACAGACTCTAAAGCAATAGCTCAGTTATTATTTTTAAGAAATGGCCTCAAAACATCAATAAAAGCATTATTTTAAAAAAATGGCCTAAGTGGGCATGGTGGTGCATGCATTTAATCTCAGCACTAGGGAGGCAGAGGCAGGAGGTTCTGTGTGAGTTCAAGGCCAGCCTGGTCTACAGAGTGAGTTCCAGGACAGCTGGGCTACAGGGGAACCCTGTCTTGAAAAGAAATTAATACTCAGGAGCACTACGCACCTGACTCTAAGAACTGTACTAGTTAGGACAAGCACACAGAATGTAATCAAGATGCCAAGAGAGGATTAAACAGTGGTCAGCAAAAGCTATCAGTGGTAGTGGTGGACAGAGCATGGTAAAGAAAGCACATCAGCAGACACCCTGCCTTCCACTGACAAGACCATGCTTTTGGCTCAACACCAAAAAAGCTAATGGTAGCAGAATAGCCTTGGAATAAAAAAACTGCATAGAATTTAGTTCTTTCCTTTCCTCTCTGCCAGACCCTTACTCTGAAGATAAGGGTTGTTGATGAGGCTTATTATAACATTTAAAGTAAAAGACATGTTATATTTTCTTTTCATAATTATGCATCACATTAATCTCTGGACTTTGTGCACATATCAGACAGTAAAATATTACATATACTTTATAATTTGCATGCCTTTAAATAGCATTCTAGTCTTATGTTTCTTTTATTGATTGCAAAAAATATGAAATTTCTTGATTTTATTTCAAGATATTCCATAAATCAATATACATATTAGCTAGATATGCTATATAAATTTTTACTTCTGCTTGATGTATCCCCTCTCTGGCTTTTCAAAAGACTGTGGGTTCAGTAAATATATGGTATATTTACAACTGAGATCATTTATTTTTAATTTTAAGATTTAATTTTTAAAATTAATTTTAAATATTTAATCTTAAAAATTAATTTTAAATTAATATTTAATTCCAAAAATCAACGCATAAAAACTTAAAACCTAGGGCTATTAATACATAACTGAGCTTCATATTCCTTAGTTTCTTTCTATTGAACTTCATATATTTTTTCCTATATACATTTTTTATTTATTTTTAATAATATGTAACAAGAAATGAATACAAGCATCCTTCATGTAAAACCAATTTGCAAGTAGCTATGCCCAAACTCATACAGCCCGAGGCCCCCATTTTCCAGCTCTCAGAGATTATATATACTATCATGTTGATCAAATAAGAGTCCAGTCTATGTTTCTGTAGTTTTGTAGTTCACCCCAATCACAGCCCTTACATTCTACCACGCACCCTTTTCCGCAGATTGTTCCCTGGGCTTTAGAAAAGGGACACAAGTGGGCAAGAAGCAAAGCAGTCTACTTTCTCTGGAGATGTTGTTTTGGACTCTGATCAGGTCAGGCTGTTTCCTTTCATGGGTTGGCAGTTTATCCAGGAATAACCTTTTACTCCTACTGATGAAGCACAACAAGCAATTAGATATACAAGCATTTAAACAATACTAATTATTATGGTAGGTTACGTTGGTATAGACACAGATGTTTGGATGGTATGCTAATCCATGGACTATAGATTTTCTGTAAAAGCTGACAAGGTCTTACTGTGGCTTATAACATCTCCTAACCACTAGAGGATATAAGCTTGTGGCATCAGCTGTGAATTATTCCTCCAAGGGGAGAGCTAATAGCCAATTAGATTTGGGACATACAGACATTTGGCTGCCACTGCTGCATAGTATTTCCAGGCAGGTGAGGTGTAGCTGATGCTGACGGAGGAGTCTTGCTTGACATTTATTGACATTTTGTGTTTTTTTTTTCTTTTTTTTAATTTTTTTAACTTTCCGAATGAATTTATTCTTGTTGAAGCGTAATTAAACATAAAAGCAGTGAAGCATAAACTCAGTCAGACTACCTGGGCTTCTAACTAGTACCATCATGAAAAGAGATACAATGTACTTCATTTCTGGATCTAACTATTTAGAAGTTAAAATGCTCCATACATTATTATATCCCCCACCCCCCAAGATTTCCTAAGAACCGACTAAGAATTTGCAGTATTTGCTTGCTCTAGTTGATATTTAGAACAAGGTTGACAACTTAAAGCTTTATAATAGTCTGTTTTAATATAAACAAGTGTCGGAATCAATCAATGTCCATCTCAGGAAGCTTTTTGTCTGCATCCTGCTCGGCAGCCTGGGGGCCAGAGCTATCACCTTGTCCATCCACTGGTCCATTCTGCTCAGCTTCCTTTTGTTCCTCTTTTGGAGGTTCCACTTTGGGTTTGGGCTTTGAAACTATAGGACTACAAATACTCATCAGCTCCTTAATCTTCATTTCAATCTCTTTTGTCCTGACAACTGGGTCCACAGCCAGGCTCTGCTTACTCTGCAAGTTCAGCTTGTTGTTCATCCACTCCATCGCCTCACCTGTGCTCTTCTCCACCTTTGACACGTTGGCGGGATCTAGGTGGCCATACTGGTCCTCCTTATTTTTTATTTTATATTTTATTTTATTATTTTGTTTTATTTTATTTATGTGTATGAATGTACTCTCTGCATGTAGGTCTGTGCACCCATGTCGTGCAATGCCCCGGAGGTCAGAAAAGGGTCTTGGATTCCCCTGGAACTGGAGTTTTCCTGGAATTGGAGTTACAGAAGGTTCTCAGCTGCCATGTGGGTGCTGGGGATCGAACCCAGGTCCTCTGCAAGAGCAGTTGGCACTCTGCTCTTAACCGCTAGGCCATCTCTCCAGCCCCGGTCTTCCTTATTTTTGAAAGAGCTAATCATCTTCATATATTGTTGGATTTGCTTCCCTAGTTCTTCAAATAATCTAGGTCTTTCCTCAGACTCCTGGAACTGCGTCTTAATAGGTAGACCTAAATTTTTTAATTCAGCCAATTTACATAAACTTGCTTTGGCTGGTCTTCTCCATCTTCATACAACCAATTTTCCATATCTTCTAATTTCACGGTAAAACTGTTACGATCCTCTTCACTCACAAACTTTTCGTAGTCACCACTGAGCTTGTCCCCCATCTCATATACACATTCTTCCACCGCATTCTTGGCATCATTCCACTCCTGCTTGAGCTTATCCTGCATGATCATCTTACCCTCATTTTCAATGTACAAACTGAGCATCTCTTGGTCTATGTGCCATAACAGCTGGTTCTCAATCGGCAGGTCCACAGTGCTGGTCTTAACTTTGGCCTTCTTTGCCTGGGGAGGTTGGTCCATCTTTTTGTCTTTTGATCCAGCTTGAGAGGTCTCCATTTCTTCAGACTCTGTCTTATTTTCTGCTGATGTTTGCTGCTGCTGCTACTGCTGCTGCTGTTGTTGCTGCTGCTCTCTTCAACATGTGATTCCTCCTGGTCCACCCACATCTTCTCCTCTTCCTTCGCATTTTGATTGGTTTCCATAGGTTCCTCATTTTCCTCAGACTTGTGCACTTCTACTAGTGATGCACTGGACACACTGAAAATGCCATGGACATTTACTCGAACCTTGACCTTTACTTTTGAACTGGAGCCATCAGACTGTGGAGTGACTTTCTGAACTGAACACTGGGCTATAGCAGGATCCGGATAGGGCAGGTCCTGAGGGGAACTCTAGTAGGCCTCAAGAGTGAAAGGCTCCTTCCTATAAAAGGTGAGGACTTTGGAGAAAGGAGCAGCATGATTTTTAGGGAAGGCTTCACTGTCACTTGACTCTTCTTCAGCTGGAGAATTCCATTTCAAAGATATTGGATATGCCACCACATCGGTGATAGAAAAATCCCCAACTTTGAAAGCAGGGGATAAGATTGCACAGTGCAATGCACAGCCTCGAATGACAGCTTCATCGCATTTAATGCTGTACTAAGTTCTTTACCAAAAAATTTGCTGATCCTCTCCTTCACTTCAGGGATTCATGTAGCACCACCAACTATCTCCACTGCATAAATATCTTCTTTCTTTAACCTGGCTTGATCCAGGACATTACGAAGAGGTGGCTCCATTCTAGCTAGGAGATCATCACACATCTCCAGAAATTTGCCTCTGTTCATAGTTCCAGATACATCAATATCATCCATAAAGGATTCAATGCTCAAAGGAAAGTCTGAAGCATTCCCACTCATCAACTTCTTGAGTTTCTCACACTCTTGAGACAGAAAGCACGGATTTTAGATTTTATGTCTATCTTGTATTTCTTTCCAAATTCTTCACAGAAGTGATTTACTAACACCTCATAAAATTCTCTGCCTCCCAGTGTTGTATTGAAAGCTGTGGCCAAAACTTTCAGTTTTCCTCTATTGAATGCACAATCAAAAACTTGATAAGCAGAATGTCCCATGTCTACAAAAACTACATTTCTTGATTTTTCTTCTAAGGCAGGAAGATCTTGCTTATAGATTCCATATGCAAGAGCAACTGCAATTGTTTCATTCATTAACCGCAAGCAATTGAGAGCAGCTATCTGTGTTGCATCCATCACTGACCATCGTTCTGCATTAGTATAAAAACAAGGAACCGAAACTGCACAGTCAATGACAGGCTTCTTAAGAACACTCTCTGCTGTCTCCTTCAGTTTGGACAAAAGCACGGCAGTCACTTGTTCAGTGGTGAAATTCCACTCTTCTTCCATATATGTGACCTTTATACCTGTCAACTCAGTGGGCAATTGCACACTATCATATGCAAGATTACATTTTTCCGCCTCCACAAACAGATCAGAGAATGCTTGTCCATGGAATCTTTTAAAACCCTGGACTGTGTTCTTTGCATTGGAAATTACCTGGCTTTTATCTGCTGCTCCAACTGAACGATTCTTAGGAATACAAGCCCTTTTGGCTTTTTCCATTGCACTCTTTTTCCACCTTGTCCTTTGGCAGTTATGATATGCTCTTGCTCACCTTTTGGCTTTTTCCATCGCCCATGCTCACAATGACAGGACTTGGGTTTTGTTCCTCACAGTATTTACAGTACTGTAATTGCTCAGTTCAATTTAGGCACATTCCCCTTTCCATGCTCCCCACCCCACCCCTGTTCTTGTATTCTGCCATTCATGTCTTGCCTTTTTCTCTCAGTCTTTTTTTTTGCCACATTTTTCTCCTTTAACTGTATATTACTTCAAAATATGCATACATATATTGCACCCATATACCAATATTACGAAAAATCTGAACATAAGTGGTAAGTTAATTCTCAAGCCCATTAAAGGATTCACCTTTTAACCATACTGCTGCTTTCATATAAAAAAAGAAGTATAACAAAGATGATGCTCAGTTTGCCTTGCAACTAGGGATTTTTTGCTAGCATCCACAAATTAGTGACACCATACCTTGTTTTTCTGGGACCGTGTTACTTTATTTAGCATAATGTCTTCTAGTTCCATCCATTTACCTGCAAAGTACATGATGTCATCTTTCTTTACTGCTGCATAGAATTCCATTGTGTAGGTGCACCACATTTTCTGTATCCACTCATTGGTTGAGGGACATTTGGGTGGATTCCAGCTTTTTGCTATTGTGAAGAGAGCTGCAACAAACATAGATGTGAATGAGTCTTTGTAGTAAAATGAATCTTGTGGGCATATACCCAGGAGTGGTATGACTGGGTCAGGTGGCAGGCTCATTTTAGTCTTCACACTGCTTTCCATAGGGGTTGCATGAGTTTGCATTCCCACCAGCAGTGGATGAGTGTTCCCCTTTCTCCACAACCTCTCCAGCATTTGGTGTCATTTGTTTTCCTAACCTTGGCCATTATTACAGTGGTAAGGTGAAATCTTAAGCTGGTTTTAATTTGCATCTCCATAATTATTAGTGACATTGAACACTTTCCGAGCTGTGTCTCAGACATTTTCACTTCTTCATTTGTGAATTCTCTATTCAGCTCTTTACTCCATCTTTTGATAGTGTCTTTTTTTTTCTTGATCCTTTGGGTTTTGAGTAATTTATATATTCTGGATGTTAATGCTCTATCTGATGTATCACTGGTGAAGTTTTCCTCCCACTCTGTGGGTTTTCTCTTCACTTCATTGATTGTTTCTTTTGCTGTACAGAAGATTTTGAGTTTAATGAGGTCCCATTTGTTTATTGTTGACCTTGTTTCCAACTCAGCGGCTGTCTAATTTAGCAAGTCTATTCTTATGCCCGTCTTGTAGTTTACTGCCAAATTTTTCTTCTATTATTTTCAGTTTCTGGTTTCACAATGAGGTCTGTGATCCATTTGGAGTTGATTTTTGTACATGGTGAAAGGTAGGGGTTCAGCTTCATCTTTCTACAAGTGGCAATCCAGTTTTGCCAGCACCATTTGCTGAAGATGCTGTCTTTCCTCCATTGGGTCTTTTTGGCTCCCTTATCAAATATGAGGTGGCTGAAATTGCATGTGCTCAGGTTTGGATCTTTAAATTTGTTCTATTGATCTACTTGTCTGTTTTTGTGCCATTACCAGGCTGTTTTTATTACAATAGCCCTGTAATATAGTTTGAAGTCAGGTATGGTTATCCCCCTAATGTTGCTCTTTTTGCTCAGGGTTGCTTTGGGTATCCGGGGCCTTTTGTTTTTCTATATGAATTTAAGGATTTTTTTTTCTAAGTCTGAGAAGAAACTCAGGACATTTGATTGGGATTGCATTGAATCTGTATATTAGTTTGGGCAGGATGGACATTTTTACTATATTAATTTTCCCAATCCATGAGCATGGGAGATCTTTCAATCTTCTGGTATTTTCTTCAGTCTCCTTTTTCAGGGATTTAAAAATTTCATAGTAGAGATCTTTGGTGTCTTTGGCTAGGTTTGTTCCAAGGTATTTTATTTTTTTTAGGCTATTGTGAATGAGATGGTGTCTTTGTATTCTTCTCCCTTTGTTGTTGTTTGTGTAAAGGCTTCTGATTTTCCTAGTTTAATTTTGTATCCAGCTACATTTCTGAAACTCTTGATTGTTTCTAGGAGTTCCTTGGTGGACTTTTTTGTGTTCCTTAGGTACAATATCATACTGTCTGCAAAAAGGGGTAGTTTGACTTCCTCTTTTCCAATTAGTACTCCTTTAATTTCTTTTTCTTGTCTTATTGCTATAACAAGTGTTTCAAGCACTATGTTGAAGAGGAGTGGAGATAGGGGGCAGCCTTGATGGGTCCCTGATTTTAAGGGGAATGCTCTTAATTTTCCCCATTTAGGATGATGTTGGCTGTGAGTTTCCTGTATATGGCTTTGATTAGGTTGAGGAATGTTCCCTCCAGTCCAATTCCCTCTAGGACTTTAAACATGAAGTCATGCTGGATTTTGTTGAAGTCTTTTTTCTGTGTCGATTGAGATAACCATGGGGAATGATCTTTTTGATGAGTGCCTGTATGCGGTTTGCAAGTATTTTGTTGAGAATTTTTGCATCTATGTTCATTAATGAAATGGGCCTATAGTTTCATTTTTGGTTGCATCTTTGCCTGGTTTGGCTATTAAAGTGATACTGGCTTTGTAGAAAGAATTTGGTAGATTTCCCTCTTTCTATTCTTTTGAACAATTTGAGTAATAGTGGGTGTATGTACTCTTTTTTTTTTAATTTTATTTATTTCCATATGTGTATGAATGTATTGTCTGCATGCAAGTCTGTGCACCCGTGACGTGCAATGCCGCGGAGGTCAGAAGAGGGCGTCGGACTCCCCTGGAACTGGAGTTCTCCTGGAATTGGAGTTTCAGACGGCTCTCGGCCGCCATGTGGGTGCTGGGGATCGAACCCGGGTCCTCTGCAAGAGCGGTCGGCGCTCTTAACCGCTAGGCCATCGCTCCAGCCCGGGTGTATGTACTCTTTAAAGGTTTTATAGAACTCTCCTGTAAATCCATCTGTGCCTGGGCTGTTTTTACTTGGGATGTTTTGGATTACTATTTCAATTTCCTCATATGTTATGGGTTTGTTTAAGCTGTCAGCATCTTCTTGAGTAAGATTTGATGAATTCCAGGATTTCAAATATTCATCCATTTCTCTGAAGTTTTCAAATTTAGTATAGTATAAATTTTTAAAATATTCTTGTATTATTGTCTGAATCTTTTAGATGTCTTGTCATGTTGTTTCCCTTTTTATCTTGAATTCTATCAGTTTGGAGCAGCTCTTTCTTTTGGTTAACTGGGCTAGAGGTCTATCTATCTTGTTTATCCTTTCAAAGAACCAGGTTTTTTATTCACTGATTCTTTTTATTATTTTCTTTGTTTCTATTTCATTGATCTCTGCTCTAATTTTTGTTATTTCCTCTTGATTTATGGGTTTAGGATTCAGTTGTTGTTGCCTCTCAAGTGCTTCCAGCTGCAGTGTTAGATCATTTATTCATGCTCTTTCTGATTATTTTAATGTAGGCACTTAGTGCCATAAATTTCCCTCTTAGGACTATTTTTAAAGTATCCCATAGGTTTTGTTGTGTTGTATTGTCTTTTTTATTTAGTTATAGGATTACTTTTATTTTATTTCCTTATTTCTTTCTTGATCCATTTATTGTTTAGGAGTGTGCTGTTTAGTCTCCATGTGTTCCTGTAGACAGTAGAACCTATTCTGGTGTTGATACTGAATTTTTTTGCACTGTGGTCTGATAGCATGCATGGGATTATTTTTATCCTTTCATATTTGTTGAGGTTTTTTCTGTGCCCCACTATGTGGTCAGTTTTGGAGAATGTTCATGTGGTGATGAGTAGAAAGTATATTCTCTGTTGTTTTGGGTGGAATATTAGGTAGATATGTCTGAGGTCCATTTGGTGTATTGTATTGTTCAGTTCAGATGTCTCTCTGTATATTATCTGTCCAGTTGAACTGTCCAAATGCCTCAGTGGAATATTGAAATCCCGTTCCATTAGCGCTCTGGGATTAAGCTGTGCCTTGAGGTCCTGTAGAATTGTGCTTATAAAGTTTGCTACTCCAGCATTTGGTGCATGTATATTCATGACTGTGAAATGTTTGTGGTTAATTGTTCCTTGGATAAGGATATAATGTCCCTCTTTGTCTCTTCTGATTAGATTTACCTAGAAGTCTATTTTGTCTGATATTAGAATAACAACTTCTGATTTCTTTTCAGTACCATTTGCTTGGAATATTTTTTCCATCCTTTCAAGTTAAGTTGATGCCTATCCTTGAAGGTGAGATGGGTTTCTTAAAGACAGCATATATATGGGTTCTGTTTCCCTTTTTTGGGGGGGGAGGAGTTCCATTTCTTAATCTATTCTCCCAATCTATGTCTTTTGATTATGGAGTTTAGACCACTAATATTTAAGGTTATTATCTAGAGATGTGTTGTTACTTTCTTTCACCTTATTTTCTGTTTGCATTCCTGGTTTAAGTTAGTATTTTCACAGTTATAGTGTTATCAATTATTCTCTCTAGCTGCTTGGGGATAGTTGCTCCTTCCCTCTGATCTTTGAATTGCTTCGAGTATTTTCTGAAGGGTTAGTTTTCTGGACATGAATTCTTTCATCACATTTATGCCATGAAATATCTTTCTTTCTCCTTCAACTGTAATCAAAATTTTTTCTGGGTATAGTAATCTGTGTTGGCATCTATGGTCGTTTAGCACTGGGAATATTTTGGTACCTGTTCTGGCTTTCATGGTTTGCATTAAAAAGTCAGCTGTAATTCTTATGCGTTTCCCTTTATATGTAACTTGTTTTTCTCTTGTGGCCTTCAGTATTTTGTCTTTCTTTTGGGCATCTAATATTTTAAATATGATATGGCATGGGTAATTTCTTTTCTGATCTTGTCTATTTGGTGTTCTATGTGCTTCTTGTATTTGTATGGGTTTGTCATTTTTCAGATGGGAAAATTTTCTTCTATTATTCTGTTGAAGATCTGATCAATACCGTTTTCCTGGGAATTTTCTCCTTCCTCTATCCCTATGATGCAGAGGTTTTGTCTTTTTTTAACATTTTTTTATTGATGCTTTGTGCATATCATACATCATTTTCCAATTCAGTTCAGGCATATTTCCGTTTCCCTTCCCCCCACCCACACCCCATCCCAGATCATGTATTCTGCCATAACTGTCCTCATCTTTCTCTCAGTCTTTTTCATTTTTTAGCTGTAAGTGATAATCCATGAGTACAAGCATCCTTCATATGAAACCAATTTGCAGGCTGTTGTGCCCAAACCCCCACAGCCCCAGCATCCAGCGGGGGATGAGGGGTTGTATGTTCAATCAAGTTGATCAAATGAGTGTCCAGACTACATTGCTGAAGTTTCACCATTCACCCCAATCACAGCCCTTACATTCTACCATGCCCCCTCTTCCACAGATTGTTCCCTAGGCTTAGAAAAGGGGCACAGGTGGATGAGAAGCAAAACAGTCCACTCTCTCTGGAGTTGTTGTCTTGGACTCTGGTCAATTCTGGCTGCTTCCTTTCATGAGCTGACAGTTTGTCCAGGAATAACCTTTTGATCTTACTAATAAAGCAAAAGCAATTAGATATATAGGTATTTAAACAACACTAATAGTTATGGTAGGTTACTTTGGTATAGACACATATGTTTGGATGATATGTTAATCCATGAATTACATTTTTTCCTGTTAAATGTGGCAGGGTCTTACTGTGGCTTATAACATCTCCTAACCTGTAGAGGATGTAAGTTTGTGGCATCAGCCATGGGTTATTCCTCCAAGGAGAGAGCCAATAGCCAATTACGTTTGGGATATACAGGCATATGGCTGCCTCTGCTGCACAGTATTGCCAGGCAGGTGAGGTGTAGCTGGTGCTGACGGTGGAGTCTTGCTTGACTCAAGGAGACCCGTATTTGCTTAATTGGTTTAGGGCCTTATGTAACATCTTGGTGATTCCAGAGGTCATCTGTACACTTGCATGTGTGGCTCAAATACATCTTTCCCATGTTAATGTCATGTCTTTCACAGCAGGGCCTTACCACTTTCTCTGCAGGTATCCCCAGTTTAAGGCAAGGAGCCATTATAACCTTTTGGGGCCTTGATCCCCTGCAACAATCTCCCGGTAGAATAATCCATTGCTGATGTCAGAGCTCCTGTAATTAATATATTTTGCTTAAGTGCATAAGCTTAGAGACTTTAGTATTATATTTGGTTCTGAACAGCAAAAATAATCCTTTTCACAGTTCTTATGCCATTAGTCATTAAAGAAGCAGTTTTTAACAGTTTTATAAGAGATTTACCTCTATAATAGTGGTCTCCCAATTTACAGTTGTGTAGACGACAAATTATCATCATATTTCTCCTTGATCTATGGGGGGAGGTAAGGAAAGTCTCTCATATCAAAATCTTGCGGCACATAGAAGGTAGTTCATAGGACTCATTGAAAATAGTTGTTACAAGTAGGATCCCAGAGGGTTCGATTTATAACAATCTGAAGGTTCTCTTTGCTTCCTTCAAATGTTAGACAGGTCACCTGTCGTTGCATTCTGGTACTTACTCAATGCAATAGCTGTATCTTTTCTTTCTCAGTCCATTAGTTGTGTGACGATTTTAAGTCTTAGTGAACTACAAATCTTTCCCATAAGTTTAATTTGAATTTCAATTAATAAAAAATTGATAAAAGGTTTCATGTCTATCTGTATCCCCCCCAGTTTTGATTAACCATGATGCACCTCCAGAAACATTGATAATTAATACTATGATATATTGTGGATCAATAGCACAGATTCATCATATATCACACATGTTTTGTGTATATACGTGATTTGTCACTGGGAGGCAATACTTAATTTTTACTATTCAACATCATCTAAGAAAGCTACAACGAAGTGCTGTACAACAGAAAATTATAGAAGACATTTGTATGTGCACGATCCCAAAGTTATTGCTCTAAACAATTTTAATGTAAAACCCA
>VZQC01001442.1:5164508-5237081 GCA_009823505.1 Rhizomys pruinosus
ATATATATATGCCTAAATAGCTATAGACTCAATTTGTGTCCTGGAATACCATCATGTGTGAGTCCATTCACCAAACCTGGTCAGCTTACCAAGACTTTCATCCTTAAATGAGACTCTCACTACTAGCAGTCATGGTTTGCCAATAGTTTCTCATATAGAGCTGGGGTTTCTTACCAATTTCTTTATGTCTATGCTGCAATTTGTCTGGCTTGACCTTAGGTGGGACTTGTGAATGCTGTTAACATTGCTGTGAGTACCTGTCCATTCATATGAGTAACTGCTTAGCTGTCTCAGTAACACTATTCTCTTGTGTTCATCTACCCTCTCTTTCTCTTCATCAATGATTCATGAGGCTTGGGACCCAGAAGTTTGATATAGGTGTCTTATTCAGGGACAAGGACTCTGCAGTTTCTTGTTCTCTGCATACTGGAAAGTTGTGGGTCTCAATGTTAATCACTATCTGCTGCATAAGGAATCTCTTTGCTGAGAATTGAGAGATGCATTAATCTAAGGATATAAAAATATAACAATAAGTCATTAGGGGCTGGTTTAATACTGTGTCTGTTTAGTGGAATAACAGTATTAAGCTCTTCCCTATATCCTGTGGCTTCTCTAATCACATGATCCTAAGACTGTTGTCAATGTCAGTTATGGGCTCCATCTTATGGAGCAGACATTAAATCAAGTTAAAATTGTTTAGTTGCTCCCTAATATTCATGCGACTATTGCACAAGTGCTCATATGTTTCCACAATTGTAGTTTGTAGGATTCACAGGTAAAGCTGCTAATAAATTGTCTCTGCAGGTAGCATACACAGCACCTTCTAGTTAGTAGAGTCAAGACTTTGAAATTAGCACCAGCTTGATTTTTCCTTATTTGTTCTACAGCTCATGTATGTAGTGTCCTAAGAAATAGGGTATTACCATCAAGTTACAATGACTAACCAAGAGCAGAGTCAAGGGCCATTATTGTTAGGATATTTTGGATCCAATACTGTTATTGGGCATTTATTTTTCTATCCCATTGTATCTAGTAGAGGGAATAACCCTCTTTATAAGTTAACTCCTGTTTATCTATTTTTATAAAGTATATGCTTATAATTAAGAAGCTTCTGGAGTGGTAGGTTTTGATATAGCTTTATATAAAATCCATTGTTACTCATTCCCTCTTGGTCCTGACCTCCTATCCCCACTCCATGTACCCTTCTTACTTTATGATTCCGACTTTTTCATTTAATTTATTGCATTTTGTCTCCCCTCCTATGAAACCCACTCTTCAATAACCATGTAATAGTGTCCTGATCTCTCTGGATTTTGTAATTGAAACATGCTCATCTATAAATTCAAAGGTGTCATCCAGCTATGTCTGGGTTATCTCACTCAGAATAATTAATTTCCATCAATTGAGAGAAGAGGAAATGTGATGAATGGGAAAATTATTTACTAGCTATACCTCTGACAGAGTGTTAGTACCTAAAATTTACAAAGAACTTAAAATGTACACATCAAATAACAAGCAGCCTGATTAAAAACTGAGACAAAGAGATGAGCGGAGATTTTTCAAAAGATAAATTGCAAATGGCTAAGAAATACTTTTCTGGCAAATGGCTGGCCATGAACTCACAGATATCTGCCTGCCTCTGCTTCCCAAGTGCAGGGATTAAAGGTGTGCACCACCACACCCAGCAAGATATACTTTTTTTTAAATTTTATTAAATTAGTTTGTATTGATGCTTTGTGCATTTCATACATTTTTTCCAATTCAGTTCAGGCTTATTTCTCTTTCCCTTCCCCCCACCCCCACCCCATCCCAGATCATGCATTCTGCCATAACTGTCCTGCATCTTTCAGTTTTTTTTTTCATTTTTAGCTATAAAAGCAAGATATACTTTTTAAAAGCTTCACATCTTTAGTCATCAGGAAAATGAAAGATAAAACCATTTTTAGATTTAGTCTTACTCTACTCAGAGTGTATAAGAGACAAAAAAAATCTGGCAGGAAAAGGGAACTTATTTTTATTTTTTGGGTATGAGTGTATTGCCTGCATGTGTGTGAGTGCCTCCTGTCTTGCTATACCTGCACAGTCAGAAGAAGTGCCAGATTACCTTGGAATGGGTGTTATGGATGGTTGTTGGATGGTTGTTAGCTTCCATGTGGGTGCTGGGAATTGAATGAAGGTCCTCTTCACGAACAGCCAGGATTCTTAATCACTGACCCATCTCTCCAGTTTCAGGGAAATGGAAACTATTCCAATGACTATGGAAATTAGTGTAAAGATTTCTCAAAAGCTAGAACTCTACCTCTCATTTGGTCCACCCATATCACTCTGGGGCATATTGCCAAAATACTTTGTACCTGATCACATAACTGTTTGTCAATAGTCACTTCTGCCCTTTTAATAATAGTCAGTAAATGGAAACAACCTAGATGTCCATCAATTGATTAATGAATAATGAAAATATGGTATATTTATACAATGTAATATTACTTAGGTGTTAAAAATAAAATTATGAGATTCAATTATTTCTTTTTTGAATTCTTTATTGAATTTTTATGGTTTATAGACAATATAAGTTAACAGTATTTAAATTCCCTCCTCCTTCCATACCTGACCCCCCCAGTTCTTCCCACCAAATTTAGTGCATTCCACTAAATATAAAATACTGCCTGTAGATTCTAATTTGTGTTCCCATGTGACCTTCAGCATGGGTCCATCCACCAATGCCTAGTCAACTTACCTGAGTCCCATCCATATAAGACACTGTCTTTTCCCCTCCCAGCAGACAATAGTTACCATAAACTTCTTAGCTTGGGTTGAGATTTCCTCCCCATTTCCTTTGTCTTTGTTGGGATTTTGTCTGATTTGAATTACTATAAGACTTCTCCAAGCTGTCACCTTTGCTGTGAGTACATATGTGTAATTGACCAGCTGTCTGGAAAACGGTGCTTCTTTGCAGTCATCTACCACCCTTTGCTCTTATGTTCTTTTTGTCTCCTCTTCCACAATTATCCCTGGGCCTTGAGAGGCACAAATTTCAAATAGGTGTGTGTTCAGAGATATGTCCTCTGCAGTCTCTTTCCCTCTGAACATTGGCCCAGTTGTTGGGTTTTGTGTTGATCACCATATGCTACATAAGGTAACCTCTTTGGTACGAGTTGGGAAAAAGATGCACACACATGTGTAGAGAGTGCACTGAAAATGTATCACAGTGCTAAGTGTCTCACAGACAACTATTCTCCATGTTTGACAGTTCTGGAACCTTGTGTTAGTCTTAATCTATTACAAGAAGGTGCTGCTTTGATTAGTGGTAAAAGTTTCACTTGTCTGTAAATATGAGGATGCATATTTAGAAAAAAATACGAAATTGCTTTAATCTATGGTTGAGCCACTTGTGCAGTAATTGTGATAATTTTCTGGGCCAGGCAGCCATTGTTGTTTATTAAGCTTTAGAGTTGGTTAGAACCATTGATTGTGTGAAAAGGCCTGTACTGACTCCATTTTAAGTATAGTCATCATTTTGAGCATTTAAGTATCAGTTTACTGGAACCTGTCCAATTCGGGTTAGTTGCTTGAGGTTTACTGGAAACTGACCAGTTTGGGAAAAGGTCAGTTGCTGGAGGTGCCAAGAATACTAATAAAATTAAACTTGTTAAAGGTAACTGTTGGTATGTGAGGGCAGGTGGACTGACCCGATACTTCCTCGTTCCAGTCGCAGGTTGTGTCTAAAGATAATCAGTTGGTATGTGGGGGCAGTTGGATTGACCTAATCATGAGTTGAAACCCAACTGTGGTTGACACTTGTGAACTTCCTTCAAGAATTTGAAGGCCACATAATGAGAGGGGGAAATGAAATGGAGAATTATTGTGAGGGAGGATTTTAAAAACTCAGGGACCATAATCTCAGATATCATTAAGCCATTTTTCCTTAGTCATTTTGAGGAATGACTGGTTTGCTTGCTTCACATGTTCCCCCTTGATTGGTAACTTTAATTGTGCTGCTAAACTCTGATTGGCTGTTGTACTTATAAATTACCCTGTAACCCACACCTTGGGGCCACACTCCTCCCAAGTTCAGTGTTAGCCCAGCATTGTAATTAAATCAAACCCTCCATTAAAAGTCTGTGTGGTTAAGTAAGTGATCTCTCCCCTGCAACTTTACAATTTGAGGGGGACCCCCGGACCCTAACATAATTGGTTTTCTCCCTTGGCAGTTTGTACAATATCCTCCAATACTATGAGTGCTAGTCTTCACTGAGGAGGATTCCAAGTCAGTTCCAGCTTGACTACAAGTCCTGTGTCTAAAGAATGGCCTGTCTTCAGCAATAGCCTATTGCCTTCAACTTCTGGGAGGCAATTAAGAGCTATGTGAATAGCCTGTGCTCTTTGGGTATATCTTAGAGTATTCTGGCCAAGAACTTGAAGGGAGGTTTCTCCTGGCTCTGTGTTTTTTGTTATATAGCCTTCAGCTATACATATGTATACATGTGGTAATATATATTAGTGTACTGATATACATTTATTACGTGTACTAATATATATAGTACATGTGTATATTGTATTTTCAGTTGAAATTTGAACTAATATATTTCCCTCTAGTTTTTCACATCATTAAGTGCTATTTACATTAGCTCTCTGCCCCTAAGACTTTCCTACTCAGAATACTTCCACTTTTCACCATATTCCCTCTGATAACACCTGCCTTCTACTTCCCCTCTCTTCTTCTTCTCCTTCATCCCCATGGTACCTTGCCATTTTCTTGGATCCTGCAGTCACAGCAGGATATATACTTATGTCTAAGAATTTGTAACTGGGTTATTTTTCTAAGTACAATTACACAATGGGGATCTACTCAGCAGTAAAGAAAAATGAAATTATAGAATTTTCAGGTAAATGGATGTATGTAACAACTGTTATAGTGTCAAGTAACACAGGCTCAGATTCTTTTATTTTTCTTAAAAAGACATGGACTTTCTTACACTTGCTCTATTTACTAAAGTATACTACTAAAGAGACTCAAATTGAATATAAGTTGTAAACATTAAATAAATGTAACTGTTATCATTGAGCACTAGTTTTTTAAAGATCTAGATAACCTGTATTTCAATACTTCAAATTTTACCTCGTCCCAAAGATCCCACCTTTTCCTCTAGGTTTAGTGGAAGCACCTGGAGTTCTTCAACAGCCAAAAGTCCTTTGTCCCAAACATTAATTTACATGAGGAACCCAGGTGTTAACAGTTCCACAGAGTAATTTATTGCCAGGATAAGAACCTCAGGTGTTACTTCTACCCTGGTATCACCTGGTAATTCATCACAAATGCAAACTTCTGGGACCCATCCAAGACCCACTGAATTAGAATCTCAAGAGTAGCCATGTGGATTGAGGAACCAACCATCTGTACTTCAACATTATTTAACATACTTTCCTGGTAATTCTCATATACAATATAGCTAGAAAGCCACTGTTTTTGTTTCTGAGGCATAGAATTCTGTTAATTATTATAGTTCCCTAATCTATTTCTAGATTTCATTTGGCTGTAGAAATTTCTTCCTTGGCAATAGCTGATAATCTCATCCCTGTAGTTTCTTGAGATAATTGTCTGCATCATATAATTTTTTGGGGGGCTTTTCAAGACAGGGTTTCCCTGTAGTCCCAGCTGTCCTGGAACTCACTCTGTAGACCAGGCTGGCTTTGAACTCACTAAGATCTGCCTGCCTCTGTCCCGTCCTGCAAGACTCAGTTATTAGTGGGTTTCAAGGGGAGATTCCAAACCTGAAATATAATGGGTGAGAGAAAAGAGGGAGACCAAGCAGAGTTGTCAAGGTCTCGTTTATTGGAACAAAAGCGGTTGTATTTACATCCTGCAGAGAGGCAGGAAGTGGAGAGGGGGAAGGCAGAAAGGCAGGAAGTGAGGAGGGGGAAGGCTTTGGGGATAATTAGAGCAGGGGTGGTCTGGCAGGACTTGCAAAACGTGTTTTTGCAAGATAAGCTTGGAATGTCCTGTGGGCTGGAACATCCTGTGGTTAATGAGCATCCTGTGGTTAAAGAGCATCCTGTGGTTATTCTTCAGCAAAGGTCAGCATGATCTCATGATCAGTGTTGAGCAAGCAGGGCTTGTCCAGGCTTGTCCAGGCAGGACTGTGTTTTGGCTTCCAACATGCCTCTGCCTCCCAAGTGCTAGGATTAAAGGCATGCGCCACCACGCCAGGCACTGCATCATATAATTTTCACAGACATGATACTTTTACTATCTTCCAAAATAGTCTGGAACTAGAGACTATTTGTCTATGACAGAACAGATAAATATTACCGATAAGCATTAATAGTATAGTGAACAACCCCCCTATATTTTATGTACTTTCCTCTTTATTGGCACTTGATCTTCTTAGCAACACTGGGAATCCCTGCCTTCTGAAGTTGCATGATGGAGCCTGATATTTCAGCCATCTTTTCTTTATAAATTTCCTCCTCAAAAAATGTCTTCCCCGCCGGGCATGGTGGGACACATCTTTAATCCTAGCACATGGGATGCAGAGGCAGGTGAATCTTTGTGAGTTCAAGGCCAGCCTGGTCTACAGATTCAGTTCCAGGACAGCTGGAGCTACAGGGAGACCCTGTCTCGAAAAGGCCAAAATAATAATAATAATAATAATAATAATAATAATAACACACACGTATTGTATAAAAAAAAGTCTTCCCCACACCAATTTATTTTGGATCCATTTTCAAATAATCCTTACAAAATTTCTAACATATGTGACCTCTACTTCCATTTATTAAGAATGTATGACCTTTATATAATGTCCTTGAATTTATATTTAGCATTTGACTATGCATATACTACCTTACTCAATAATGACTCAGGTGTGCTGATGTATTATTACAATTATAAATGTTTATTGCATTTATATTTCCTTAATTTTTAGCAATTACCTGAACAGAGAAAAAGTTAGCTGGCTAAAAATCCAGGTGAAGATACATGTTCACAAATATTCCCTAAACTGTGTCAAATGATCATATTAACAAAGGTTTTCACTATTAAAATGTCCTTAAATGTGTTCTGTACAGTGCATGTTTAAACACTTACTTCACCCACATGAAAGCTAAGTAGTAATTAGTCTTGTTATTTGAAATGATATTTTCTGTAAGTGAAATGGAGTACTTTTTATATGCCAAACAGTGAAGTAATGCCAAGTAAAATAGTTCAATTTTTTTCCATTCTGTTAACAATTCTTAAGTTTATTTAGATATAATCAAGGCTCATGAAAAATATTTCCTTTGATGCACAGCCAAGCTTCTATTAGTTGTTTACACTGCTGTGTATATAGTTGTAGAGGTAAAATAAATCTAAATGTTCATTTCTTTCAGATTTTAAAATCATATGTACTTCACAGAGAGGAAAATTCTTAAGAGAATTCCCTTCCTGATGTTATTGACAATATTGACAGTCCATGCATTTTGATATCAACTTGACCCTGTCTGTTGTGTGAAAATATAAAAAAAATTAGGAACAGAAAATTGCTTAGACAATGTCATAATGAAGACTGACATTGGCATCTAAATATCATAAAGCAATTTATATATTATGCTTTATATTTAGTGTAATTTTTAAAACTGATAATTTTGTCTCATAATGATTATTTATATTTATAAATTTCTGTGAACATTTGCAATGGGCTACATATTTTCAACATTCAACCAAATAATTATATATTCAGCTTATATCAGTTTGTTGCTCAATAACGGAATTTTTTGGGTTTCCTGATTTATGGAAAACTGATGTTCAGAGCATTGACACTAAAATACCGAGAATATTTTCACTTCCTGTAACCTAGTGTTATTATTATCTATAACTTTCAATAAAAGTATTAAGGTTTTTTTTAGAATCTTTGGTACCTGGTATTTCAGCCGATCATTTTATTTCCTTTTGTGTGAAAAAAAAAGAATCAAAATTACAGTGTATAACACTTGGAGTAAAATGTTTATATCAAATATAAATGCAGCCTACAATAAAATACAGGGAATGAAAATTTTTGTAATGGCTCTTTTATTTCTTGTCAAGCAGCAAGAAAATATTTGGAAGTAAGAAGTCAAACTTATCCTGAGAGGAAAATAATCCTGGTTTTATCATACACAAGGCTGAGTATACCCAGCCACCACTCAGAGTCCTCTCCTTTGCCCAGCACACAATCCCTGTCACAAACCTTAAAAGCTCAATTCATGGAGCTCCATTTAAATACCACATTTTTTTTCCAGAATTTGGGTCTATGCCTTATAAAAGTCATACAAGTTTTATCTGGAGGCTCTATTCTTAGCCCTGCTAAGACAGAACCATAATGATCTCTCATCTTTCCCCTAGCAGCATGGGATTCCCAGTTGGAGAAGTTGGGCAAAATGGAGCCTCATATTTCAGCCATCACTTCTTTATAAACTTCCACATCAAAAATTATATCCATATTTATATCTTTCTTCAAATTTATTCCCCATAGCCATTTATTGTGTCCTTGTTTCCAATCAGTCCTCTCAAAATTTCTCACACATATCATCTCTGCTTCCACTTTCTACCACTGTATGTCCTTCATGTAATATCCTTGAGCTTAGACTTCTCATTTGATGATGGCTATGCCAACTTAGTTAAAAATTTCTCAGTTGCTATATGAGTACCTTAATAAGTATTTGTCCAATTTATAGTTAGTTCCTTACTTTACTTTTATCATTTTTTAATATTTTATTCATTATTTTTGTTTTAATTATATGAATGCAATGTCTGCATGTGCATAAGTGCATCCATGCTGTGTGATGTCTATGGAGGTCAGAAGATGGCATCATATTTCCCTGGAACTAGAGTTACAGACAGATATTAGCCACCATATTTTTTAACTACTTATGTGTATGAGTGTACTGCCTGCATGTAAGTAGGTGCACCCGTGTCATACAGTGCTGGAGGTCAGAAGAGGGCCTTGGATTCCCCTGGAACTGGAATTAAATGCAGTTCTTATCCACCATGTGTGTGCTGGGAATTGAACCCAGGTCCTCTGCAAGAGTAGTCAGTGCTCTAAACCACTGAGCCATCTCTCCAGCCCCTAGCTACCATATTGATGCTTGGAACTGAATCCAAATTCCTCTTCAAGAGTAGCCAGTGCTCTTAACCAGTAAGCCATCTCTTCAGCCCCTTAAAAGTTACCTTAAGAGAAGAAAAAAAATTACTGGGCAAAAATTCAGGTAGAAATACATGTTAACAATACTGAAGACATTTTGTAAAACGCTGTTAGCTTTTTATTTTTTTAATACCCGTTTTCAAATATATGTAGTGAAAAAGTTCAAACCTGGGCTGGTAAAATGGCTCAGCAGTTAAAAAGCACTGGCTGCTCTTGCAGAGGACCAAGGTTAGATTCCCAAGTCCCACATGCTAACAACCATCCCATAACTACAGTTCTAAGGGATCCAAGCCCCTCTCATGACCTCTGAGGGCATTGCATGACCCAAGTACACTTACATACATGCAGGTAATAAAATTGTACACTTAAAAAAAAGTTCAAGCCCGTAAAAATACAACACAGGAAGTAAATTCATAAGAAAAAGATCTTAAAATTCTACAAGCTTAATAACAAAATGAAACTCTAGGAAAACTCTATCAAACCATATCAAAAATCAGCCCCAATACATTCTGAGTGGGGACAGAACATCCCCCATTCATGTGCACACTGAAAAGCAGACATCACCAAACTGGGTACCGGCTTGCTTTTAAAAATCCTCCACTGTGGATTTTCTCTTCACTTCCTTGATTGTTTCTTTCGCTATACAGAAGCTTTTGAGTTTGATGAGGTCATATTTGTCCACTGTTGACCTTATTTTCTGTGCAGCTATGGTCTGTTTCTGATTTAAAACGTCTTTTCTTAAGCCTATGTCTTGTAGGTTGTTGCCAACTTTTTCTTCTATTATCTTCAGGGTTACAGGTTTCACGTTGATATCTATGATTCACTTAGAGTTAATTTTTATATAGGGTGAGAGGTAGGGCTTTAATTTTGTTCTTCTACAGATGGTGATCCGGTTTTGCCAGTACCATTTGCTGAAGATGCTATCTTTCCTCCATTGAGGTTTTTTTTGCATCTTTGTCAAACATGAGGTTGCTGAAATTGTATGAGCTCAAATTTGGATTTTCAATTTTGGTCCATTGGTCAATGGGTCTGTTTTTGTACCAGTACCAGGCTGATTTATGACTATGACCCTATAAGATAGCTTGAAGTCTGGTAGGGCAATCCCCCCTGGATTGCATTTTTCACTCAGGGTTGCTTTAGCTATTTGGGGTCTTTCATTTTTCCATATGAATTTAAGGATTTTTTTCCCCAAGTCTGTGAAGAAACACATGGGAATTTTGATTGGGATTGCAGTTAATCTGTATATCAATTTGGGTAAAATGGACATTTTTTACTATATTAATTTTTCCAATCCATGGGAGATCTTTCCATCTTTTGATGTCATTTTTCAATCTCATTTTTCAGGGGTTAAAATTTTGTTGTAGAGATCTTTGGTTAGGTTTATTCCTGGGTATTTTATTTATTTGCTTATTTATTTATTTACTTATTTATTTATTTTGAGGATAGTGTGAGTGGGAAGGCTTCTGATTTTTCTAGGATAATTTTGTATCCTGCCACTTTACCAAAACTGTTAATCATTTCTAGAAGTTTTCTGGTGGATTTGTTAGCATCCCTTAGATAAACTATCTCATCATCTGCAAAAAGGGATAGTTTAACTTCTTCTTTTCTGATTAGTACTCCTTTAACTTCCTTCTCTTGTCTTATTGCCCTAGCAAAAACTTCAAGCATTATGTTGAAGAGGAGTGATAATAAGGAGCAGTCTTACTGGGTTCCCACCTTTAAGGGAAATGGTTCCAATTTTTCCCCATTCAGGATGATGTTGACAATGGGTTTGTTATACATGGCTTTGATCATGTTGAGGAATGAAGAGAAAACCCACAGAGCTGGAGGAAATCTTCACCAGTGATACATCTGACAGAGCATTAATGTCCAGAATATATAAACTACTCAAAAAACAAAGAAGATAACAAATGACCTATTGAAAAGATGGAGTAAAGAGCTGAACAGAGACTTCACCAATGAAGAATTAAAGATGGCTGAGAAACATCTTTAAAAGTGTTCAACATCATTAATAATTAAGGAAATGCAAATTAAAACCACTCTCAGATATCATCTCTCTCCAATAAGTCTAGTTAAGTTCAAGAAAACAAAAGACAACAGATACTGGAGAGGTTGTGGGGAAAGGGGAACACTCATCCACTGCTGGTAGGAATGTAAACTTGTACAACCACTATGGAAAGCAGTGTGGAGAACCCTTAAAAGACTCAAAATGAGTTTACCACCTGACCCAATCATACTACTCCTGGGTATATACACACAAGACTCATCCTACTGCAAAGATACATGGACATCCATGTTTATTGCAGCTTTCTTCACAATAGCAAAGAGCTGGAACCAACACAAATGCCCCTCAACAGAGGAGTGGATGACAAAAATGTTTTACTTCTACACAATGGATTACTATTTGGTGGTAAAGAAAGATGACATCATGAACTTTGCAGGTAAATGGATGGAACTTGAAGCCATTATGCTAAGTGACAGAACAGGGTCCCAGAAAAACAAGCGGTGAATGATCTCCCTCATTTGTGGATGCTAACACCAAATCCCCAGTTGAAAAGCAAGCTGAACAACATTAGTATATTTCTTTTTATCTTAAAGCAAGTATGTTGCTATAATGTAAATCTCTTAACAGGCTCTAGAATCTACCAACCACTTATTTTCAGACACAGTAATTACTGTATATGGGTGGAAGGCATGTATTCATATTTCAGACTAATATAAAAATAAAGGAGGAAAATGTGAATTCTTAAGCATAAAAAAGCCTGAAAGATGCAGGATATTTATGGCAGAATGCATGATCTGGGTTGGGGTGGGGGGAAGGGAAAGGGCTGTCAGTGGCACTGTTCCAGAGGAAAATATCACAACTCTGCACTCTCTGTCCTCCTTCTCTGCCTTGCTTACTGTCTTTTTCTTCCTTCTTCTCCTTCTTTCTTGTCTTTTACATTCCTGCCCAATTTCCTGTCCAGAACAAATGTCACAAAGCCACTGTACACTAAACCAAGAGGCTCCTGATCATCTCACTCATTAACTTTCCCAAGTAACTGCTAGTAAAATTTTTTTTTTGTCATGTGTATGGACCTGAATTCGAACTCTGGTACCCATATAATAACCAAGTGTGGTAATATAAACCTGTAATCCCAGTGGTGGGGAGGAGTGATAGGAGGATCCCTGAGGTTTTGTGGATACCTAGTCTAGCTAATTGATGAGTTCCTGGCTCAGTGACTGTCTCAAAATAATAATAATAATAATAATAATAATAATAATAATAATAATAATGTTGGAGAATGGTAGGAAATACACACCACCATATCTTCTGGCCTCCACATGTGTATTCACACATGTGCATACACATGAACATATACCCAGCACATACACACATGGACAAATAACAAAATGCATCTTTGTAACAAGTCATTAGCTAAGCTATTTTCCTTTACAAATGTAGACTGAAAAATGTTTCAAAATAAAGTGTTCAAGCTTTGTGCTAATTGCTGCAGGAGAGAGGTGGAGGAAGTGACTTCAAAAGGCAAAATGAACTCAGCTGTGAGATGAAATGATGGAGAGATGACTAGATGGTCCTCAAGCCTGATGATCCCCTTCAAGGGAGGAGAGGGGAAATCAGATGCACACAGTCCCTTTCCAATCTTTCTTCTCAGAATTACCTCTTGACATTTTTGTCTGCACTATCTCAAGAATGATCTTTGCATGTCTTTGATTATTTAGCTTCCTATCTGTGTGCACACTGATATTCAGTAGAGAGAAGAGTCATATGCATAACAGATCAACTTTGCAGTGCAAAAGCAAAAAATTGTGCAGTCTCTCTTATCTATTATACTCTTTTGTCTTATTCAAAATTTTGATGAATAATGTTTCTTCTTCCAAAGTAGCTGTCAGGACAGGGTTCTTAATTTGAATCTCAAAAAGGAATTTCACAAAGCTTTATCAGTTTCTGTCTTTATTATTTTTTCTTGCTTTTATCAGTCTCTTGTGACATAATAAATATTAAAAATGTCAGGCAATATATTTTAAGTGTTACTGTTAAAACATTCTTTTGCTATAAGTAAACAAACCCAATTCTGTAGAGCTTAAATAGAAATAAGAATGTGATTCATTCTCGCTCTCCATCAAGTAGCTGTGGCAAACATCTTTAGAGACTTATTCACAGGGTTGACCATTATGCTAGACATTAAAGTAAATGCCATGTATGATCTGGAGTAGAGTAAGTTATAGTCTCATGAAAATGCTAATATGCTATCTTCATTGGTGTGGCTACAAGTAGATAAAGTATTGCCATTTTATTTTTTTAAATATATTTTAGCAGCAATAATTATGTTTATAATATGAAGCCCTCATAAACAATAGATTTTTTTAAAGAAATGGATCATAAGAAAATAATAGAGTACCTTGGATTATTTTGTACAATGAAGTAAATATTAGGATATTGGTTACAAAACTACACCTGTCAGATTAGACTTTGTGTGATGATGGTGTGTTAAGAACAAGAGCAGGACAGTACAGCTAAATTTTCACCTTGAGCAGTCCCTCCAGTATTATTTGTAGGTAAGACAATTGTATTCCTGGGTTTGGTCCTCTTCCTGGACTTGCATTTATCTAGTTTCTCTACATTTTGAGGTTGGTCAACTACAATGCAGTAGATGCTTCTAGGTGAATTATTACAAAAATATCATACTAGCTACATAAAGTACCCTTCTTAGTATCCCCCCTTCTTTTTTGAGAGTATAAAATATTTTAAAAAGTATTTATTATTTTTATTTTGTGTGTATGGGTGTATTACTTGCATATACGTAGGTAGGTAGATAGAGGTTGGAAGAGGGTGTTTGATCCTCTAGAACTGGAGTTACAAACATGGAGTTAGCTGCCATGTGGGTGCTGGGTCCTTTGCAAGAACAACCAGCACTCTTAACTGTTGAGCCATCTCTCTATCTCCAGGATTCAAATACTCATATTGAAATATAGCAATGTAGATTCAAGTTACCTTGCAATTTCTAGATGTCTACTCTGATTCTTTCTGGTAATTACATTCACATAGTTTATTATCTCTTTTCCAAAGTATTTGGTGAGAGGAAGCATTGCAATTCTCAAGATAACATAGGATTATTATTAGTAGTAGTAGTATTTGCATCATCATTTTGCTTAAAAAGTTACTTGTGTAAACTTAACCAGCATCTAAATCCAAGAATTTGTTATAAAGATGCCCACAAAGCTATAAGGATGCTGGTGCTTCCTGATTGAAATTTTATTTACACCATTGCACTATATAACTATAGAGTTTTGCTTTCCAAAATTGTTCATTCACTCATTCAGTATATTTCTACTAACATTAACACAATGAGAATCTAATATTTCTCTACTTATAGCATATCATTATGGTGTACCTATGTAAACCTCAATAAAAATATACAAAGTTCTGTCCTTGTATAATTTCCATTTGAAATGGAAATATGAATCAGAGGTTTATTGATATTCTAATAAAATAAATTAATAAAATATCAATAAACAGATAATTAGATCTTTGAAAAATATCAGAATAGCAGAAAATAGAGGTGGATGGGAAAGCAATGGGAACAAGATGGGAAGCACAGTACCACTGGCTGGAATCACATGAGAACAGGAGACACAGTAGGAAATGAAAAGGAGAGGAAAGGACCTGTTGGAGCTTAGGTAATGCAGAGCTTTGCAAATTAGTTGTCCTACTTTGCTTTCTATTGATATGATAACCAGGGACTTCCAGGCCTCTGGGAACTTGCTCCTATGAACTTAACTCAATGGTTAGAGCACTCAGAGGACTCATGTTGACTCAATCAAACAAAGACCCAACAAAGAACTAGGGAAATGGACAGCAGGCCTCAACCCTACTCAAGGAACTTTTGGCAACTGATTACTGTTCAGTGAAGGAGAGCTGATATTCAGTAAGGGAGTACTTTTAGATAGGCTGACTAGACTCCAGTGGATGAACTTGTACTGAGTGACATATGGATACAAATGCTTGTCCAGATAGTACTTAATATATATGACAGAATACATGAAATCCATTGGTGGGGGGTTATAGCGAAGAATCATGGATGGTGCAGGGGGTCTGAAATGGATTAAGATATATTATATGAAATGCACAAAATCTCAATTAAAGTATACATCAAAATATTAATAATAATTCAAGTACTCAATAGGCAGAGCCGGTGAGTTCAAGGCCGGCCTAATCTCCATAGTGAATTCCAGTATAGCTGGGGCTACAGGGAAACCCTGTCTCAAAAACAATTAATAACAATAAAATAATAATTTTTAAAAATCACTCTGGACCAAAACCAAGTTGTGTAGGAAAGGATTTACTGCATCTTACCGTTCCAAGTGAGAATCCATCTCAGGCAGTAACTCTGGGCATGAAGACTCAAGGAGAGATGACTGAAGAACAGATTATGCTAGAACTGGCTTGTTCTACTGGCCTGTGCTCAGCCTGATTTCTTATACAACCTAGGGCTACCTTCTCAGGGGTGGAACCAATCACAGTGGGCCTGGCTTTTCCATATCATTCAGCAAGCAAGAAAATATTTTACAGACCTGCCCACAGGCCAATCAGAGAAATTTCCCAGTTGAGATCCTTCCTTCCCAGGTGCGTCAAATTACCAAAGCTACAGCACTAGTGAGAAGATTTTAAGTTTTCTTTTCTTTTTTTTTTTTTTGGTCTTTTCAAGACAGGGTCTCCCTGTAGCCCCAGCTGTCCTGGAATTCACTCTGTAGACCAGGCTGGCCTTGAACTCACAAAGATCCGCCTGCCTCTGCCTCCCAAGTGCTAGGATTAAAGGCGTGCACCACCACGCCCAGCTAAGAAGATTTTAAGTTTTAAGTGAATTGGGAGAGCTATGGCAAGGTTCCAGACACAAGTTGGGCCCTTCTCTTTTGGAATCTCTCTCTCTCTCTCTCTCTCTCTCTCTCTCTCTCTCTCTCTCTCCCGTGTGTGTGGGTGTGTGTGTGTGTGTGTGCTTTCTTTTTATTTTGGAGGCAGAGTACTGTAATATAGCCCACGATGGTTTTACACTCACTGTGGAGATGATTTTGGGCTCAAATTCATGACACTCTTGTCCCTACCTCCAAAATGCTATGTGTTTCTTGGAAATTTGAGATTATTCTGACAGTAGCATTAAGAATGGTTAGTGAAGGAGGAAGGTAGACAGGAGGGGAAGCTGCCAAGTTTCCTCCAGCAGTCATCATATGAGATGGTGCCTTAGACAACGTGCGCAGCAACGGGAGTGAGAAGTGCTCTTATTCCAAATGTCATTTGAAGACAAACCCAAAGTAATTTTGTGAAATAAAGTGGATATGTAATATGAAAGAAACAAAATAACCCAGGGTTATCTTAATTTGTGGCCACTTATCTGTATCTCCTAATAAAATTTTTAAATGAATCAAATAATGATAAAACAAAACTGATCTGCATAGTGTGGTAAAATAGACTGATTTTTCTCATCAAGTTTCAAATCTAATTTGAGAAAAATAAACATATAGGAAACAATAAAACCTCAGCAATTGGAAAACCAAGCTGATATTTTAATGTTGACTGTGAATACAGTAAATTCCATTAGACTGCAAGGCCTTCAAATGTCAGGGATAGAACTGATTAAATTATCATTGTATGCCTAGTGCTTGGAATACACAACACCTTCAATTAGCCAAACTTTTGAGAACAGTAGGTTAAAGAATGAACAAGCTTCATGGAGAAATGTCAAATTTGTTTTCTTCTGAAAATAAAACTAGGGTTGAAAAAGATGACATTCTTTTTTTAAATTTATTTTATTATTTTTCATGTGTATGAATGTACCATCTGCATGCAAGTCTGTACACCTGTGTTGTGCAATGCCGCGGAGGTTAGAAGAGGGTGTCAGATTCCCCTTGAGCTGGAGTTAAAGACGGTTCTCAGACGCCATGTGGGTGCTGGGGATTGAACCCCAGGTCTTCTGCAAGAGCAGTCGGTGCTCTTAACCGCTAGGCCATCTCTCCAGCCCCAAAGATGACATTCTTAAACTAGGAGAGAATCAGAGGGGGATCGAAAGGAATTTACTTAATAAAGTGAAACATTTTCTAATTCATTTTATTGAGATGATCTCAATATTTTATGCCAAAGACAGTAAATATAAAAGCTTTGAAAAAAGCTCCAAGCAGCATGTAGACATTCAGTACTTCTGTTAACTATACCATAAAATGAGTAATTTCAAAAAGATAGAAATAAATTTTCATTCATATCTTTCTTTATTTACTCCCACTAATGCTGTTGCAATTATGAGTACATGTGTTGTTATTTGTGTGTCTTCATGCTTGGCTAGACTTCTGCTTTCATATACAACTTGCTTCTGAAAACAAGTGAAAAATAAAGTGTTATCAACTGTTATGTCATTAGATTTAAGTTGTGGTGATGTACATTCGGTGTGGTCAAAGCATTATGAAAATGCCATTCTACCCAAAATAATATACAGATTCAATGCAATCCCAATCAAAATCCCCATGAGCTTCTTCACAGACTTGGAAAAAAAACATCCTATAAAGTTAAAGTCATATGGAAAAACAAAAGAACCAGAATTGCTGAGGTGACCCTGAGTGAAAAGTGCAATACTGGAGGAATTACTTTACCAGACTTCAAGTTATTTACAGGGCTATAGTCATAAAGACAGCCTGACACTGCTAAAAGCAAGCAAGCAAACAAACAAACAAACAAACAAACAGACTCATTGAACAATGGAACAAAATTGAAGATTCAAACTTGAGCTCATATAACTTCAGCCACCTCATATTTGACAAAGGAACCAAAAATGCTCAATGGAGGATAGCATCTTCAGCAAATGTCATCGCCAAAACTGGATCACCATTTGTAGGAGAACAAAATTAAACTCCTACCTCTCGCCCTGTACAAAAATAAACTCCAAGTGGATTAAAGATCTCAACCTGAAACCTGAAACCCTGAAGGTGATAGAAGAAAAAGTAGGCAGCAACATACAAGGGAAAAGTCTTTCTAAATGAAACAGCAGCTGCACAGGAAATAAGGACAACAGTTGACAAGTGGGACATCATCAAACTCAAAATCTTTTGTATAGCTAAAGAAACAATGAAGGAAGAGAAGAGAAAACCTATAGAGTGGAAGGAAACCTTCACCACTGATACATCTAACAGAGCATTAAATTCCAGAATATATAAACTACTTTAGAAAACAAATGACCTACTCAAAAGATGGAGTAAAGAGATGGACAGAGACTTCACTAGTAAGGAAGTAAAGATGGCTAAGAAACATCTTAAAAAGTGTTCAAAATGATTAATAATTAAGGAAATACAAATTAAAACCACACTAAGGTTTCATCTTACTCCAATAAGACTAGCCAAGATCAAGAAAACAAATGACACCAAACGCTGGAGAGGTTATAGGGAAAGGGGAACACTCATCCACTGCTGGTGAGAATGTAAACTAGTACAACCACTGTGGAAAGCAGTGTGGAGAACCCTTGAAAGACTCAAAATGAGGAGTACACAGAGCTTAGATCAGGGATTTCCCAGGACTACCTGAAGCACAGGTAGGAGCTGGGCACTTCAGCCATGCAGATTGTTGGATAATTCTATCACTGGGTTGTTGGATAATTGTTTTCATTTATCTGTCTGTTGGATAATTCAACCATTGTCTTGCAGGGGCAGAGTCTCCCTGCTAGCTGGTATAAGAGGTGGGCCTGTTGCCACTATGAGACTTGATTTCCCAGAACCACCTGAAGCACAGAGTATCCCCTGGCTCCCCCACCCTGCCCACCAACTGGAATTTCTGAGGTAGTGTCCAAGTGGATTCTTTTGAGAAACTTCCAAACAGAAAGGGAAGAATGAGTTAGACTTAAAATTGAAAGCCTAAAACTTAGACAAGTCAACACACCATAAACAAGGAGAAAACCAAACCAAACAAATAAGCAAACAATGAAGGCATCTGAAGGAGGCAAGCAAAGCAAGCCTTGAATACAGTGAGGTGGCATTTGGGATTCACATTGGAATACAGGCAAAGAGAAAACCACATGCCAGGGACAGGACGAAGGGACAACATGGGAAAGGTGCAGGATAATTCCATACCAAGCTCTACCAAACCTGTGGGAGATTCCTACAGTGGGGATCCCCCTGGGAATGGCCCAGGACTCAAATCTTAGAGGACCAATTGCAGATATATTCAAAGATGTCAAAGAATATAAAGAACAAGTCAGAGAACTAAGGAGAGAGAATGAAAAACTAAAGAAGGAACTAGAGAGAGAGAATGACAAATGCCAGAAAGAACTAGAGGGAGAAAATGACAAACTCCAGAGGGAAGTGGAAACACTGAAAAGATCTCATGTTGAAATAAAAAAAAAGGAAACCAATCATCAAAGCAAAGAGCTACAGGAAGAGATTGAGAAGCTCCTAAATGAAGCAGAAATACTAAAGAAATCACAAGATGAAATGAAAAAGGAAATCGAACACTCATCCAATCAAGAGGAAAGGAGGGGAAAAGCTTCAGAAATAGAATGGAGGAAGCAGAACAAAGAATATCAGACCTGGAAGATAACACAGAACAACTAAAAACCTCAAGTAAGGATTATGAAAAATTAAAAAAATACACAAAATGGAAGAACCAGGAATTGTGGGAAACTATGAAAATATCAGACCTCCACATCATAGGGATAGAGGAAGGAGAAGAATCCCAAGAGAATGGTATTGATCAGATATTCAGCAGAATAATAGATAAAAGTTTCCCCAAACCAAAAAATGACAAACCAATACAAATACAAGAAGCACATGCAACTCCAAATAGACAAGATCAGAAAAGAAACTCCCCACATTACATCATAGTTAAAACTCTAGATGCCCAAAACAAAGACAAAATTCTGATAGCCTCAAGAAAAATACAGCAAGTTACATATAAAGAGAAACCCATCACAATTACAACTGACTATGTACAACTCAGTGCAAACTATGAAAGCAAGAAGAACGTGGAACAAAGCATTCCAAGTGTTAAAGGACTACAGATGCCAACCCAGGTTACTATACCTAGCAAAAATGTCAATTCTAGTTGAAGGAGAAAAATATTTCATGATATAAACAAGATGATAGAATACATGTCCAGAAAACCAACTGTTCAGAGAATACTTGAAGTAATTCAAAGGACACAATAAAGGAGCAACTATCCCCAGGCACCGAGAAAGAGAAATTAACAAAAGCATAACTGCAGAAGTAGAAACCTAGGCCAAAAATGCAAATGGACAATAAGGTGAAAGGAAGCAACACGTATCTTTCAGTTATAACCTTAAATATTAATGGACTAAACTCCCCAATCAAAAGACATAGACTGAGAGATTGGATTAGGAAACAGAACCCATCTATATGCTGTCTACAAGAAATGTATCTTAACCTCAAGGATAAGGCACCAACTTAAAATGAAAGGATGGAAAAAAATATTCCAAGCAAATGGTACCAAAAAGAAAGCAGGTATTGNGCTCCTAACCGCTAGGCCATCTCTCCAGCCCCCCTCCATTGAGTCTTATTGGTCCCTTTGTCAAATATGAGGTGGCTAAAATTGCAAGTTCTCAAGCTTGGATCTTCAATTTTCTATCAATTATCCATTGATCTATGGGTCTGTTTTGTGCCAATACCAGGCTGTTTTTATGACTATAGCCCTGTAATACAGTTTGAAGTCTGGTATACTAATCGCCCCTGCATTGCTCTTTTTGCTCTGGGTTGCTTTGGCTATCTGGGTTCTTTTGTTTTTCCATATTAACTTTTGGATGCTTTTTTCTAGGTCTGTGAAGAAGCTCATGGGGATTTCAATTGGTATTGCATTGAATCAGTATATTACTTCCAACCCATGAGCATGAGAGGTCCTTCCATCTTCTGGTATCTTCTTTAATCTTCTTCCTCAGGAACTTAAAATTTTAATTATACAGATCTTTAGTGTCTTTAGTCAGGTTGGTTCCTAGATATTTTAATTTTTTGAGGCTATTGTGAATGGGAAGTTCTCGTATTCCTTCTCCAATTGTTTTTGTTATAAAGAAAGGCTACCGATTTTTCTAGGTTAATATTGTACCCTGAAACTGTTTTATTACTGAAACGTTTAATTGTTTCTAGAAGTTTTTTTGGTGGAGTTTTTGGCATCCCTTAGGTAAACTATCATGTCGTCTGCAAAAAGGGATAGTTTGACCTCCTCTTTTCCAATGAGTACTCCTTTAATTTCCTTTTCTTATTGCCCTAGTGAACATTTCAAGCACCATATTGAAAAGAAGTGGGGGAAAGGGACAGCCTTGCCAGGTTCTTGCCTTTAAGGGAAATGTTTCTAACTTTTTCCCATTTAGAATAACTTTGGCTGTGGGTTTGTTTTATGTGGTTTTAATTATGTTGAGGATTGTTCCCCCAGTACAATTCTTTCAATTACTTTAAACATAAAAGCATGTTGAATTTTGTTGAAGGCCTTTTCCACATCAATTTAGATGACCATGTGGTTTTTGTCTTTCATTCAGTCCCTTGATGTCGTTTATGACATTTATTGATTTACGTATATTGAGCCATCCCTGCATCTCTGGCATAAATCCAACTTGGTCATGGTCAATTATCTTTTTGATGTGTACCTGTATGTGGTTTGCAAGTATTTTGTTGAGAATTTTTCCATCTATGTTCATTAATGAAATGGGTCTATAGATTTATTTTTTTGTTGTATCTTTGCCTAGTTTGACATGAGAGTGATGCTGGCTTCATAGAAGGAATTTTGGAGATTTTCTCCTATTTCTATCCTT
The DNA here is from genome assembly GCA_009823505.1 of Rhizomys pruinosus. Classification (NCBI taxonomy): domain Eukaryota; kingdom Metazoa; phylum Chordata; class Mammalia; order Rodentia; family Spalacidae; genus Rhizomys; species Rhizomys pruinosus. Next base: position 5,186,458 of record VZQC01001442.1, read on the forward strand.
TTGAATAATTTGAGTAATAATGGCTGGAGATCCTCTTTAAATGCCTTGTATAATTCTTCCATGAATTCATCTGGGCCTGGGCTTTTTTTATTTGTGATTTTTTTTTTAATTAAAGTTTCAATTTCCTCATATATTATGGGTCTGTTTAAACTGTCCATCTGTTGCTCTTGGTTAAGCTTTGGTGATTTCCATCACTTCAGATATTCATCCACTTCTCTTAGGTTCTCAAATTTAGTAGAATATAGGTTTTTAAAGTGTTCCCATATGATTGTGCCCATCTTTTTGTTATCTGCTGTGATGTTTCCCTTTTCATCTCTAATTTTACTGATTTGGAGTTGTTCTTTCTTTCTTTTGGTCAACTGGGGTTGAGGTATATCTATCTTGTTTTTCCTTTCAAAGAATCAGCTTTTCGATTCAGTGATTCTGGGTGGCTGTTGGTAGGTGCCACCCAGCACAAGGTGTGTCTGCTGGGGGTCACTGCTCTGGTGCAAGCTGGGCCTGCTTGCCTCTGGTCTCATCACCCAGCAGGAAGCCAATTCAGGCCTGGCCTCCATCTCTGCACTGCTTGCTGGGTCCGCTGGTCTGCAAGAAGCCTCCTCTTACATGTTTGACTGGCAAAACTTTAAGCATAGAGAGGCTGTTCTTTTTTATATATTATTTATTTATATATTTTATTTTATATATTTTCATTCATTTCACATATTTAAACTTTTCTGAGACAGTCTTGCTATATACCCCAGATTGCCCCTACACTTTCAGTCCTCTTGCCTCACTTTCCCAAATTCTGGTAATGTAGTTTTATGCTACCCTTCCTGGTTGTTAGCGACTTTTTAACATGAACAATATATTTATTATTTTAATTAAAATGTGGTTTATTATATTATTCATTTTTCTATAATTTCATACTAAATATTGCTTGTTTAAATTCATACACACAAAAAAATGAAAAACTACAAGTCTACTAGACTGGATTTTAAATGATGAGCAACTCAACTAGTCAAGTGTCTGACTTCCCCAAATGACTTGCAATCCATAACAGTGATTTTTCTGAAAGATGAGAGAGATAACAACTTGTATTTCACTAACAAAGAAAAGCTCTTGGAAAATTTCACACAAAATATACTTTTCAAAATATATACCAAGAACATTCCCTTCTTGGAAGGATATTCTAAATGGTAGACACATACTTTCCTCCAATCCCAAACTCTTCAACCAGGCACTTTTGAGATGAAAAGCTCTTCAACAATCTCCTGAGTTCATAATAAGACTTTAAAACAACTCATTTAGGTTGCCTTCTGACAGCCATTATGTAGAGAGTGTTTTCTCCTACCCTGAGATTGATGCTTTAAGCCTTTTTAACCATTTCCTTCAGATTACCCTTATATATAAGCCATCAACACTTCTAATGTCCAAAGAAATTGCTGTAAGCCTCCTACTGGTCATCCGGATGTTCTGGATCATTTTCTATCTCCATTAATTTGCTCTGAATTCTTCCGAGTCTGTGATATGTTCTTGAATATTTATCTGTGGGCGAACATGCGAACTTCTGAATTTGCATGGTACTTTTTTGTGTGTGATTTGAAAAATGAGCTTGACATGACTGACATTTTTAATTTTCTGGATTGAAACTTTCTATATGCACCTCAAAAATAAAGATGGTAGAGGAGGAAAAGTAAATGAGAGGGAGTTAAAATATCCTAGGAATTCATTTGATTATACTTGAGAAAACTATGCTATAAGTTTATAATTTCTATGCTTTAAAGTTTTACAGCTCAATGAAACTTTCTTGGGTGTTTCATATAAATTTAACATTTACTAAGGAAGACCATTAAAGCAGAATTTCAAAATTCTGGACAGCAAATTTAACAGAAATGAGGCAAATTAATAATTTACTTTTATTCACATCACAATATTTATTAAGTCCTAGACTCATTTTTATTTATATGGGGTGTATATACCAATATGACTAAATTATTTCATTTTTTTCTCTCTTGTTCTTTTGTTTTTCTTATTTTACAAAAGCATTGCCATAGAATGAACATCGCAGACCTGTAACTATAATATTCTAGAAGTCAAATTATAGAATCAGGTGATTTAAAACAAGGGCAAAGAACACTGTTAGGAAAGCACACATAATAATATCCAGACATTATATAAAAGCACATCTGTGAGGTTTGAATAAAAATGTCCCCCATAGGCTCCAGTATTTGGACATTTTGTCTCTAGCTGGTAGCATTGTTTTGGGAGATCTTAGAAGGTATGGCCATGCTAAAGGTAGCACATCCCTGAGGGTAGGCATAGAGATGTAAAAAAGTCTTGCCAGTCATTCTGCTTCCTGTGCCCTTTTGAAGATGTGAAATTCTGTCTGCTGGTCCTACCTGGGCATCTCCTGCCACCACTGCCTCCTAGCCATGAGGCCCTCTAATTTCCCTGGAACTGTCAACTGTAAGCTCAAATAAACTTTTTCTTTTATAAGTTCCCTTGATCATGGTAGTTTTATCACAGCAGACAAGTGACCAGGACAACATCAGATATTGAGATTCCACTCACAATGACAACTGTTAAAAGACCTCTTTCTATCTAATTATATATTGTCTTATTCTTCCAAGGTTCAAAATTATTTTGGGAATTAAGTGGACAAAACATGTAAATGGAAATAGGAAGTGTCTGAATTCTGAAAGATGTGATGATAGGGCCTTTGAATCCACAGGACAATGGGTCCTGTGGTATTTCTATCATACAGAAAAGAAGTTTGTGCAGATCATGATTAAAGATTAACAACTGACGCTAAAAACAAATCATACAATATGCTAATGTTATATTTAGAAATACCTAAGGTAATAAGGCATTTTCTAGTAAATTATTATCTTTAGAATTTTAATCAGTTTTCCAAAGTATCAATTTTTAACTTACACAATTAGTAGTAAACCTTTGTGCAAAGCAATAGCATCTGAAAAACAACTCCCAGAGAAAGCCATAAATATAAATACCATGCTGAAAGATTTAAATTAGATACAATTTACCTCCTAAAAAAGAAAAGAAAGCTAATTTATTCTTGCACTTCCCTGTTTAGAGGCAGTGCATCATAGTAATTTATTTATAGTTGTCCATAAAGTTTTAGGAACACTCAAGATTTCAATGTCACAGAAAAACATCCAGCATTTATTAAAACCCACTATGTTCAAAGATCAAAGTGGTAAATCCTGAAAAAAAGATAAACATGATTAAGAGTTTGGCTCTTTGTTTGCAGAGTTCATAATATAATGCCACAGATCTTTAAAATTTACAATTATGGGAAAAGTCTGCTAGATCCTGTTAAACATATTATGAAAAGAAATTTTTAAAAGTTTTATCCCCTTGTGGAAGTAACAGAAGTTTTCATAGATGAGCTGAACTCTGGTCTGTGTTTTAAATAATGAGTGGGAATTCAATGCAGCAATTAGAGGATGAATTCTAGATTAAGAAAAAAAAATGTAAGTTCCTCCAAGGAGAGTACTGTAGAAAGATTTAGTGTGAGTGGTTTATGTGCTGAGCGATAAAGACTTAAGAATCTTGTCACAGAGTTGGTCTTTGAAGCTCTCTTGTGATTTAAAAAGTCCAATTTGACCCTATAAAGCAAGAGGAAAAAAGCTTTGAAAAGCATGCCTAGAAGGCCAAATTTTGCAATAAAATTATCCTGGTAACTTAGAAAAAAATATAATTTCATTTATTGTTTGTTATATTTAATTGGCATTGAAGACAATATGGTGTCAATTAAAGAATTCTAACTGGATCTGAAAAGACTTCTCAGTGGTTAAGCATGCTGACTGCTTCTGCAGAGGAACCTGGTTCAGTTCCCAGCATCCACACTGCAGGTGACACTCATCCATAACCCCAGTTCCAGGAGATTTAATGCCTTCTTCTGACCTCCATGCCATTGCATTACATAGGTGCTCTTGTATGCATGCAAGCAATACACTCATACACATAAAATAAAAATAATAAAATATTTTAAAAAGAGAACTCTTGACAGTTATCCTTTTAGGATATACTTAAAAGAGCAAACTAGTGTTGTATCTCAAATCTAAAATTCAAAATGTCAGACAGTTCTGAAATTTAAATTACTAACTTGTATGTTCACTTTAATTAAATTGAAAATATTGCTGGGCATGGTGGAGCACACCTTTAATCCCAGCACTCTGGAGGCAGAGGCAGGTGGATCTCTGTGAGTTCAAGGCCAGCCTAGTCTACATAGTGAGTTCCAGGACAGCTGGGGCTACAGGGAGACTCTGTCTCAAAAAGACCTCCCCCCAAATGAAAATATTAAAAATATGTATTTACAAGGAAACTATTCTTTTTTTATTAATTTTATTTATTTCTGTATGTGTATGAATATACTGTCTGCATGCAAGTTTGTGCACCCGTCTTGTGCAATGCCGCGGAGGTCAGAAGAGGTTGTCGGATTCCCCTGGAACTGGAGTTCTCCTGGAATTGGAGTTTCAGACGGCTCTCGGCCGCCATGTGGGTGCTGGGGATCGAACCCAGGTCCTCTGCGAGAGCGTCGGCGCTCCTAACCGCTAGGCCATCTCTCCAGCCCCAAGAAAACTATTCTTAATTGACTCCCATTCTTTCTATTCCAATGATTATAGTTTTTATTGGAAATGTTATCTTTCCTTTGATAACGCTTTATATTACCCTGGTTACCTATAACATAATTTAATAATCTTCTTAAATGCATGATTCCTTATGAATTTGTTTACTAAATGTGAATATCTTGTTCCATCTTCTAACTTTGAAGATTTCAAGGAGTCAATTTCAAACTTGTTAGCTGGGCATAGTGGCACACGCCTTTAATCCTAGCACTTGGAAGGGAGAGGCAGGTGGATCTTCGTGAGTTCAAGGCCTGTCTGGTCTACATAGTGAGCCCCAGGCTAGTTAGGACTAAAGGAAGACCCTGTCTCAAAAAGAACAGCATCAACAAAAAACTTGTTAAGGGGCTGGAGAGATGGCTCAGTGCTTAAGAGCACCGGCATCTCAGGAGAGGACCCAGGATAGATTCCCAGCATCTACATGACAGCAAACAACTCCAATGCCAGGGGAACCCGATCCTCTTCTGACCTGCATGGGCATTGGACGACAGAGGTGCACTTCCATATATGCAGGCAGTATATTAAGCACACAAAAATAAAAATAATGAGTATTTTTTTTTAATTTTTGTGTAGTTCATATCTAAAATATCAATTAGTCTTAATCACCCTTATCCCCCTTCTCAAATAATTTTAAAAGTTTATTAAGGGGATACTTTCAGCCAAACTGATTCCATTTTTTCTCTACCCAAGAGTCCTGCCATATTTTCACTATATGCCAAATACTTGCTTTGTGGTTAACATTAATTTGGGAAAATTAGACTTTGAGATTGTAATTGAGATTTCTTTCAATTACCTTTCTATCATATATAACACAGACTAATTTTTAGCATAACGGCTATATTGCTACCAGAAATGAAAATAAAATCAACCACATCCTAATTTTTTTGTTAACATTTTCAGATCATTTTAAAGCATTTTTCTTAGATTTATTTAAATATATATATATATATATATATATATATATATATTATATATATGATGCTGTGTTGTGTGTGTGTGTGTGTGTGTGTGTTATCACACTCTGTCTATTTAAAAGTATTCACCAAGTGCTGTGGGTACCCTGGTCATTGAGGCAGGGCTGGTAATATAATAGGAAAATACAATTTATCTAATAAAATGTGTATAATAGAAAGCAATTCTTTACTAAAAATCATAGTAAGTACTGTTAAATGAATTTGGAATTTTAGCATATTTTGTGCTAAACTTCTTGCTTAGCCTTTTGCATGTACAGCTTACAAATAATCACAGTAGTATAAATAAGATTAATGCATTATTTAAAATCTCAAAGACACTGTAATAAACTTATTCCTGATGATTCTTCATGTCACTTCATAAGTTTGCAGCTTTGTCTGAAATTAATATTTAAAGTAAAAATAATGAGAGAAAGTTAATTCTCTACTTTTCCTTTAGGCACCATTTTTGTGATTCACCTCCTGATCTGAAATGCAATATAGAGCAATATAAGACATCAGTAAACCTTTCAATTTAAAATATCTCTGTATGCTTTTATTCTTTTAGTTGTAATGTCCCCTAGCCTTTCTCTAGTCATTTACTGAAATACTTAGCCAGTTATATAACCTGCTATTTTCTTATAATTTCTTTACTTCTTTAGTCATTATAAGGAGAATGAATTGATTATATTTTCTTCCTGGCACACATCAAATTGGGTTTTTACTCACTAATATTAAATATGCTTTTGCTGGCCAAATCTTTTTTAAGACAGCTTTCTTAACAACTGGATGTTAATCTCATTGTTAATCTCTATGTGTTCTGTTCTGACTTGCCTTCAAGTAGAATGTGTTAAATTGTCAGGCTTCATTAAGCCTCAGCACTGATTACCTGCTGTGAGTAAATTCAGAACTTCCCAGAAGCCATTGTACTGAATACATAGGTTGAGGTAAATACTTTAAAATGTTTTCATCATCTGGGTTAGTAACATATTAACTTCAGAAAGCATCAACACTGGACGTTATCGTTAGAAGGTTAAAGATTTTGCCTGAAGCAGTTTGGCCTTGGGGAAGTGATAACTAGCTTGAAGGACCACTAAGTTTAATGAAAGGGATGCATTTACAAATGAGGTAGGTAAGTCCAGAGTATCCTGGGAATTTATAGCTGGATCACATCATTCAAAATAGGAGGAAAGATTAAGGGAGACATTTTCTCCCTTAAAATGGTAGGGGAGAGTACAGAGAATCAGATAGATGTAATTTAAGGACAAATAATTCATGTTGTCTAAATGCACAAGACAGATGGCAGAAAGAAGAAAAGCAGTTTAGACTGACAGATAACGTAGAACAAGAACCCTCCTGTTAGTGGTGAAATTTTAAGTACTTGACTATGTACAGAAAACTCTCAATCTTTTGTTCAAAACAGACTGAAGTAAAGGCAATTTATAGGAGTATGGATCTTTATATGCAAGACAAATAGAATCAAGTATGTATAGTTTAGTGTGAAGCTAGAGTCTCTAATAAGAAATTGAGCACTGGGTGCTGCTGAGACTGCATGAGAGTGCCTGCTCTGCCTCTGGGAGTAAGCTGCCCCAGTCGCACCACACCAGTCCCCCTGCTTTGGGACTGCCTGTAGTCCTTCCCGCTCCTGCAGGGCTTAGATTTCCCTGTTGGCTAGTCTGGATCAGCCCCTCCTTTTCCCTTCTCCTCTACTTGTACTTTGGCCCTATCCTTCTGAGGCTACTGAAAAACACCTAACTAGCATGAGCTGCTTTGCCCTCCTGAGTAGCCTCTTTAGATCCATCTGATCCTTCTAATCTACAATCAGAAGAGAGAACCTGAAGCCTAGATCAATGAACATTTAATACCCAATCCAAAAGCAACCAAGATGCATCGATAACACAAAAAGAATCAAACTTGAACTCAAGGAAGGCAAGCTTGAGTTCCATAGCAGAAACACAAGCAACAAAAGAAATTCATATGCCAAAACCACAATGAAAAAATAATATGAAAAATAAAAATAATAAGTCTCCACCAACACCACCAGTCCTATAGAATACTTCTATAATAAAAACCATGTAGAGGTAACCCAGGACATGAAATATAAAATAAAAATAATAAACATCGTCAAAGAATTTAATGAACTTAAAGAAACACAACAACAAAAACTCAAAGAACTAAAAAAGGGTAGGAATGAACTTTTGAATTAGCTCACAAAAGAGGCAGAAATATTGAAGAAACTCAAGATGAAATGAAGAAGGAAGTAAAAGACTCAATAAGCCAATTTGAAATGACAGGGGAAAGCTTCATCAATAGAATGAAAGAAATGGAAAACAGAATATCAAGACTGGACAATAAAGTTGGAGAATTAGACCAGGGACATTAAGTGCCTACATTAAAAAAAAAAAAAGAAAGGCAACAAGTAAATGATCTAGCACTGCAGCTAAAAACACTAGAGAGACGACAACAGATGAACCCTAAACCTAGCAGACATGAAGAAATAACAAAAAATCAGAGCAGACATTAATGAAATAGAAACAAAGAAAACAATACAAAGAATCAATGAATCCAAAAACTGGTTCTTTGAAAAGATAAACAAGATAGGCAGACCATTAACCCAGTTAACCAAAAGAAAGAAAGAGCAACTCCAAATCAGTAGTATTTGTGATGAAAAGGGAAACAGCACAACAGACAAAGAAAAGATCCAGACAATCACAGGACAACACAAAATCTATACTCTACTAAGTTTGAAAACCTAAGAGAAATGGATGAATATATGAAATCCTGGGAATCAACAAATCTTAACCAAGAAGAGATTGATAGTTTAAACTGACCCATAATATTTGAGGAAATTGAAAATGTAATAAAACATCCCAACTAAAAAAGGCCTAGACCCAGATGGTTTCAAAGCACAATTCTATAGAACATTTTAAGAGGTTTTACAACCATTACTAATCAAACTGTTCAGAAGGATACTAACAGAGGGAACTTAGCAGAATATTTCTGTGAAGCCAGTATCACTCTAATACCAAAACAAAGACACAACCAGAAAATAAAACTATAGACCCATCTCATTAATGAACATAGATACAAAATTTTTCAACAGAATACTTGCAAATTGCATGCAGATCCACATCAAAGAGATCATTCATCATGATCAAGTTGGATTCATATCAGAGATGCAAGGATGGTTCAACATACATAAATCAATAAATACCATAAAATGCATAAATGGACTGAACAACAAAAATCACACAATCATCTCAATTGATGGAGAAAAAAGCCTTTGACAAGATCCAGCATCCCTTCTTGTTGAAAGTTCTAGAAGGAATTGGACTGAAGGGAACATTTCTCACCATAATCAAAGCCATATATAGCAAATCCACGGCCAACATCATTTCAAATGGAGAAAAACTGGAAGTGTTCACCTTAAAGGCAGAAACCCAGCAATGCTGTCCCTTTTTACCACTCCTCTTCAACATAGTGCTTGAAATGCTTGCTGGGGCAATAAGACAAGAGACGGAGACTAAAGGAGTACTATAGGAAAAGAGGAAGTTTATCCCTTTTTGCAGATGATATGATAGTTTACCTAAGGGATGCTAAAAACTGCACCAGAAAATTGCTAGAAATGATTAAGAGTTTCAGTAAAGTGAAGGGATACAAACTTAACCTAGAAAAATCAGTAGCCTTTCTTTACACCAATAATAAACAAGTGGAAAAGGAATTTAAGAAGACCTTCTCAATCACAATAGCCTCAAAAAAAAAAAAAAACCTAGGAACAAACCTAAACAAAGATAACCAAAGGTCTCTACAACAAAAATTTTAAACCCCTGAAGAAGGAGATTGAAAATGACATCAAGGGCTGGAGAGATGGCTCAGTGGTTAAGAGTGCTGATTGCTCTTGCAGAGGACCCGGGTTTGATTCCCAGCACCCACAGGGTGGCTAAGAACTGTCTTTAACTCCAGTTCCAGGAGAATCTGATGCCCTCTTCTGACCTCTGCCGCATTGCATGAGACAGGTGCACCAATCTACATGCAGACAGTACACTTATACAAATAAAAAAAAAATAATAAATTAATTAATTAATTAATAAAAAAAGAAAAAGGTCATTAAAAAATGACATCAAAATATGGAAAGACCTCCCATGCTCAAGGATTGGAAAAGTAAATATCCATTCTACCCAAATTAATATATGGATTCAATGCAATCCCAATTAAAGTCCCCATGAGTTTCTTCACAGACTTGGGGAAAAATATTCTTAAATTCATATGGAAAAACAAAAGACCCTGAATACCTAAAGCAACCCTGAGCAAAAATTGCAATACATGGGGATCACCTTACCAGACATCAAGCTATATTACAAGGCTATAGTCAAAAAGGCAGCTTTGTACTGGCACAAAGCATACCCATTGAAGAATGGAACACAACTGAAGATCCAAACTTGAGCTCATATAATTTCAGACACTTCATATTTGATAAAGGGGCCAAGAAAGCTCAATGGAGGAAGTATAGTATCTTCAGCAAGTGATGCTGGCAAAACTGGATCACCACTTGTAGAAGAACAAAATTAAACCCCTATCTCTTACCCTGTACAAAAATCAACACCAGGTGGATCAAAGAACTCAATGTGATACTCGAAATGCTGAAGGTGATAGAAGAAAATGTTGGGAGCAACCTACAAGACATAGACTTGGGAAAAGTCTTTGTAAATGAAGCAGCAGCTGCATAGGAAATAAGGACAACAGGTGAAAGTTGGTCCTCATCAAACTCAAAAGCTTCTGTACAGCAAAAGAAACAGTCAAGAAAATGAAGAGAAAATTCACAGATTGGGAGGAAATCTTCACCAGTGATACAACTGACAGAGCATAAACATCCAGAATATATAAACTATTCAAAAACCAAAGAAGTAAAAAAAAATGATCTACTCAAAAGATGGAGTAAGAATTGAACAGAAACTTCACCATTGAGGGAGTAAAGATGACTGAGAAACATCTTAAAATTGTTCAACATCTTAATAATTAAGGAAATGAAAATTAAAACCACTTAAGTTATCACCTCACTCTGATAAGACTGGCTAAGATCAAGAAAACAAAAGATACCAGATGCTGGAGAGGTTGTGGGGAAAGGGGAACATTCATCCACTGCTGGTGGGAATGTAAACTAGTACAACCACTATTGGAAGCAGTGTGGAGAAGCCTTAAGTCTCAAAATGATCCTACCACCTGACCCAGTCATGCCACTCCTAGGTATATACCCATAAGACTCTTCCTACAGCAAATATAAATGCACATCTATGTTTATTGCATCTCTCTTCACAATAGCAAACAGCTGGAACCAACCCAAATGCCCCTCAACAGACTAGTGTACAACAAAAATGTGCTACATCTACACAGTGGAGTTCTATGCAGAGGGAAAGAAAGATGACATCATGAACTTTGCAGGTAAATGGATGGAATTCAAAGCCATTATACTAAGTGAAGTATCATAGTCCCAGAAAAACAAACAATGAATGATTTCCCTCATTTGTGGATGCTAGCACCAATTCCCAGTTGAAAGGCAAGCTGAGCAACATCATTGTTATATTTATTTTTTATCTGAATGCAACTGTGCTGTTATAATGTGAATCTCTTAACAGGGTCTACAATTAACTTACTACTTATTTTCATGTATTTTAATTATAGTATATGGGTGGACGCTATATATTTATATTTTAGAGTAATATAAAATTTAAGGGAAAAAATGTGAATTCCTGAACATACTTTGGAATTAACATAGAGTTTCTTTTCAGAGGTCATAATTTTGGTACATATGTGACACTTATATATGCATATTTTGGAGCAATACAAATGGGAGGGAATAACAACAACATAAAAACTGGGTCAAAGAACTGACTGGTACAGTTAAATTTGCTCAAAACAATAAACTTCTACAGATTAAAACTTCAAAAGACTGAAAAAAAGATACAAGACATGTATGGCAGGATGCATGAACTGTGGTGTGGTTGGTGGCAGGGAAAGGGGAATATGTCTAAATTTGACTAAAATGATGTATGAAATACACAAAACATAAATAAAATATTTTATTAAAGACTAAACAAAGAAATAATAAGAAAAATTATTATACCATCTGTAATATGCAGAAAATATTAAATGCCATGAAAAGAACGAATGTATGTATCATAGGCATAGAGGAAGGTTCAGAAACTCAGACAAATTGTATTCACCAGATCTTCAACAGAAGACAATTTCCAAAAATTAAAAAAAGACATACCCATAAGGTGTGAAAATCACACAGAACACCAAAACCTGAAGCAGAAGAGAAATTTCCTTATCAGAGTAAAAACACTTAAATGTCGAGAACAAAGAGAGAATAATGAATGGTGCAGGAGGAAAACAAGTCAGATCTAAAGAAAACTTATCAGTATTACTGCTGACTTTTACAATTGAAAACATGAAAATGAGAAGAGCCTGGACCAGAATTATATCAAGTCTTACAGAATCATAGATGCTATCCCAGAATGGTTTACCCAGCAATACTGCTTATTATGATTGAAGGATAAAGAAAAGTCTCACACATTGTCTGTTAATTGTCCAAGCTTAAGAAATTCATCTCCAATGGAACTTATATACCTAAGTCTTAGTAAATATAGGACAAGGGGCCAAGAGTACACTAACTGACCTCTTAGATCTCATTAAGGAAGCTCCTCATGCAATAAGTACTGGGAACTCAAAAGGTCGTGAATGGGCAAACGATGGAGATTAGGAGTCTGTAGATTGTGTGTTTACAGACAAGTCTCCTATAATCGGTTCACTCACCAGAGACTCACAGAACATTGCAGAAGATCGGGGTGGAAAGATTGTAAGAGCCAGTGAGGTGGTGCAGGACCATATGGAAACATAATCATACAAGCTCCTGAGACCCTGTTCATATGCACGTATAGCATTGGTGTCAGCATGCACAAGACCCATGCAAACTCAACCAGACAAAAACCCAGCATGGAACTGTGGAAATGGGCAGCAAAACCCAATCTTAGCTGAAGAATTATTGGCAGCTGATGACTATTGGATGAGGAGCAACTGGCCTTCTTAAAGACAGGGACTCTGGATAGGCTGACTACAGATCAGTGGATGAACTTGTACTGAGAAATGGCTGGTGATATTAATTTGGCACAATTGGCATTAACACAAATGACAGAATGCATGAATTCCAGAGGGGAGGTGCAATAGGTGGGCACCAGTGGAGAAGAGGGTATGAAGGTTATTAAGACTAATTGAGATGTTATGTACACAATACACAAAATTTCCATTTATCCCCCAAAAGAAAAATCTTTAATGAGATGAATAGGCTGAAAGAATTTTTTTTTTTGTCTTTTCGAGACAGGGTCTCCCTGTAGTCCCAGCTGTCCTGGAACTCACTCTGTAGACCAGGCTGGCCTTGAACTCACAAAGATCCACCTGCCTCTGCCTCCCAAGTGCTAGGATTAAAGGCGCGCACCACCATGCCCGGCAGGCTGAAAGAATTTTATGTCCTGCAAACCAGCCTTACAGACAATATTGAAGACATATAAAGATTTGAAGAAAGCAATGACTATACCCAAGGAGCAACAGAGAGAAAACTAATGAAGGTATAATTGTAGAAACACAAAATTGAACCAGGAATGCAAAAAGAGATGAAATACACAATAACAATATATATCTTTCAACAATAAGTTTAAAAATCAATGAATGGTATCAACTCCCCAGTCAAAGGACACAGAATGTTTGAATGGATTAAAAACAAAATCCATCTTTATGTTGTCTGCAATAAATTAATTCCACCTTCAAGAATAGGCAACATCTTACAGTGAAAAGATGGAAAAATATTTCAAACAAATGGAAGAAACAAGGGGGCATTATGATTCTAATAGCTGATGAACTGATTTAAATTAAAACTAATCAAAAGAGATAAAGAAGGTAACTTCATTTTGATCAAAGGAACAATTGACCAAGAAGATATTGCAATCATGAACATATATGGATCAAACTCTTGTGCACCTAATTTCATAAATAGTACTACAGGACTTTAAGACATAGAGTAACCCCAACTTAGTAGGTGACTTCAGGACCCCACTGTCTCCAACAGACAGGTTGGACAAAGAATATATACAGTGAGACATCTGAATGAAATGACATCATACATCAAATGCACCTCATAGCCATCTCTTTAATATTCTACCCAAGCACTGAAAAATATGCTTTCTATTAAGCAACCCAAGTTACTTTCTCTAAAATTACTCACATGCTGGGGCACAAAACAAACCTCAAAAAATATAAATAAATGAAATAATTCCATACATTCTATCATACCAAAATGCAATACAGTTTAACATCAACAACTAAAGAAGGTCTAGTAACTGCACAAACACTTGGAGATTAAACAACACACACACACACACACACACACACACACACACACACGAATGATGAATTATATATAACACCACAAAACATCTGGGGCACTAAAAGCAGTCTCAGAGAAAGTTTATAGGTCATAGTGCCTCAGTTAAAATCAGAAAGTATAAAAATAAATGGTTTAACAAGACAACTCAAGAGTCTGGAAGGCAAGAACAAACCAAATCCAAACCCAGCAGAGGAAAAGAAATAACAAAAATTAGAGCAGAAATTAATTAAACAGAAACAATACAAAGAATTAGTGAATCTAAGAACTGTTTCTTTGAAAAGATAAACAAGTTAGATCATTAGCTTAGTTAACCAAAAGAAAGAATGAGCAAATCCAAATCATCAAAATCAGAAGTGAAAAGGGAAACATCACAATGGACCCCAAAAAGAACATAAAAGAATACTTTATTTTATTTATTTATTTATTTTTGGTCTTTTCGAGACAGGGTCTCCCTGTAGCCCCAGCTGTCCTGGAACTCACTCTGTAGACTAGGCTGGCCTTGAACTCACAAAGATCCTCCTGCCTCTGCCTCCCAAGTGCTAGGATTAAAGGCGTGTGCCACCACGCCTGGTCATAAAGGAATACTTTAAAAACCTAATCTTATTAATTTGAAAATCTTAAGGTGATGGATACATTTCTAAATTCATGGAAACCAAAAAGACACCAACAGCTTAAACAGACTCATAACGAATAAGGGAACTGAAACAGTAATTAAAAAAAAAAAAAAAAAGAAGCTTACCAAGTAAAAAAATACCCAGTCCCAGATGTGTATTGACTCTCTTTGTCCCTTAAGGACAATGACGTTCTCCCCACTAATAATTAACAGGCTCCAAGCACTTTGGTCCCTAAGTGTTAAGAGACATCTTTGGACTTTGTAGATGGTGAGGCTTGAGGAGGGGAGAGTTGAGAGTAGGCTCCCAGGATGCTGGGAGAAGACCTAGAAGACATCTATTGCTGACAGGTTCCCCTAGCATCACTGTTTATGTTTCTGTAAACATCAAAAGAGATCTGACACTGGGGCAGTAGACATGGATTTTTGCAGGCTGTGCTGTTTTCTTACTATTACTATTACGATGGGAAATTGCTATGTGTGTTGCATTGCTTGAACACTTTTCATATGCAAACTCTGTGAATTTCAAACACTGACTCTCCAACAACTACTCTCAGAAGGGGAGAGAAAGTGATCTTGACCTGGCACAATCTGAGGGTTCCCTGGTCTGATTTCACATTTTCAGGAAGAGACACCATGGCAGGCATCTACACAGATGGATTCACAGAAGGATTCTACCAGACATTTAAAGAATCTCTATAGCCAACACTACTAAAATTATTTTTAAAAAGATAAAAACAGATGGAGAACTCGAAAACTCCTTCCATAAATCCAGTATTGATACAATAATGAAACCAGGTAATGAGAGAAGGAAGAAAAAAGAAAACTATAGACTCGTATCCTTAATGAATATTGATGCAAGAATTCTCAACAAAATAAGTTGCAAACTGTATACAGACATACATCAAAAAGATCATCCACCATGATCAAGTTAGGTTTACTACAGAGATGCAGGGATGGTTCAATATATGTAACTCAATAATTGTAATAAATTATACAAATAGACTTAAAGACAAAAACTAAATGGTCATCTCAAAAGATGCAGAGACCTTTGATGCAATTCAACATGCATTTATGTTAAAAGTCCTAGAGGGAATTGGAGTGAAGGGAAGATATCTCATCATAATTAAGGTATATATCAGAAACTCACAACCAATATCAGTCTAAAAGGAGAAAAACCAGGAGTGTCCCCCTTAAAATCAGGTATCAGACAAGGCTATTTGCTATCCCCATTTTTTTTTTCAATATAGTGTTTGAAACTCTTGCTAGAGCAATACAAAAAAAGAAGGAAATTAAATGAGCACTCATTGGAAAAGAAGAGTCCAAGTTAAACACATTTTCAGATGATATTATATTATACTTTAGAGTTCCCAAAAATTCCACGAGAAAACTCCCAGAGATGAATACATTTAGCAAGTGGCAGATTACAAAAATCAATTTACAAAAATCAATATTGTTTTTTCATAATGATAAAAAAATACCTGAAGAAAGAGTTCATTAATAATCTCCCATTCATAGTAGCCTCAAAAATAGCTAAGAATAACCCTAACCAAAGATATTAAAGATCTGTATAATGAAAATTTTAAATCTTTGGAGAAAGAGATTGAGGAAAAAAACCAGGAAATGGAGCGACTTCTTGGTTGAATTAATATTGTAAAAATTACCATCCTTCCAAAAGCATTCTATAGATTCAATGCAATGCCAATCAAATCTCCATGGTATTCTTCACAGAATTAGAAAAAAAATCTCATCCTAAAATTCACATGGAATCACAAAAAATCCTGCCAAAGCAATTCTGAGTACAAAAAGCAATGCTGGGGGTTTACCATACTAGATCTCAAATTTTATTACTGAGCTATAGTCATAAAAGCAACATGGCATTGGAACAACAACAGACACATTGATCAATGGAACAAAATTGAAGACCAAAATATGAGAGCATGCAATTTCAGCAACAATGCAGGCAAAGGGAAGAAGTTGTTCATGAGGAGAACAGAAGAGAGGTATTATCAAGGGTGGAATGGTGAAAAAGGGTGTACTTTAACAGTGAAGAATCACAACAATGATCGGCACAGCTAACTGTGTTGGTGCCGTAGTGACACTTTTATCTTGGAGGCAATCAACAGAAATCTAATTGGACCCAAAGCCCACTCAATGGGAGGGAACTCATGGCTGACAACTGTAAACATAACCAAATACACATGGACAGAGAGGTCATGGGTGTTAGAGAAAAGCACAAAGGCTATCACAATTCTACACAAAAGAAATTTCTTACTGTATGCTAATTATGGAGCCTTAGAGTTAAAAACAAATATGCCAGTCACCACTCATCAAAGAAGCTTCCTTTGAAACAAATATAGACTATTACAGAGTTCCACAACTGGTCTCATACAGAGAATAAGTGTCTCTGGGATGTTCAACCTTAAGTGACACTACTACAATGGATCCTCTCTATACTTAAAGCTCATGGAGCATAGTGAAGCAGGAAGTAGGGAGAATACTAATACATACTCAATTCTCACCAGTGAAAAGGTGACCTCATATGACAGAGGCAATGAACACTAAAGGACAGCTGGCCAAAGCATAGAGAATGAAATATTTCAGAGTGGGCCCTTGGATAGGACTCCTATAATAAATTTCACCCACCTACATACAGCTTAGAGACCAGTGGGGAAAATGGGAACATAAAAACTGTAAAAGCCAGGGGAGGTAATACATAGCCATAAGGAAACTGAGTCTTAAACATTCCTGGCACCTTGCTTGTATGAACTTAGAGTAATGGTGACGGCATGCACAAGACCCATGCAAACTCAATGAGACAAAAACTAGCATAGAACTCAGAAAATGTCTAGGAGGCCAAAACTTTGGCATGGATTTATGTACAGCTGCCCACTGCTGGGTGAGGCTGAGTTGATCTTCCTTAAGGAGTAATGCTAGAAACGCTGAACATGCCCCAGTGGATGAAATCACATGAGGAACATCTGGGTACTCAAATTTAACCCCATAGACCTTAAACATCTATGACAAAATGCATGAAGTACCGTGAGCAGACTATTAGGGGTACAGATAGGGATGCAAGGATTAAATCCAATTAGCATGTATCATAAGAAATCCAGAAAAATTCAATAAAGCATATTTTAAATGGATTAAGAGAATTAGATCCACTACGTTTTGGGCAGCATCCATTTTTATTATTACTGTTCCCCTTTAACAGTGGGATTTCAAATAGAGAAATTTGGCTGTGTGTACATTAATTTGTGGTTTTTTAGTCTTTTCCTGTTGACTAGGCAAAGCAAGTCCCTGTCAACAGAAGTGGTTTAATTTAGCAGGCTTGTGGATTAATTTCTTGTAGTTTCTTAGGTGAGAGGTTATCAAAAAAGAAGAAAAAAGCAACAAAGAATAACAATAAAAGTTCATAAGCATAATTAATTTTAAAAGTCAGCACAGGTATTAGAAATATAATTTTTATAGCAAATACCCTCTGAATATCTGTACAAATTTACATTGAGAATTAATGACTGGTTGAAAATATTATATTGAAGGTTATATTTGACTATCCTAAAGACTAACACATGAATATAGAGATTTGGTTTGTCTGAGACCATCAGGTTTGGAAATGATGGAAGGATCTATGAAAGGACAAAATATTGTAATACTGAGTGAGATCCACAGAGGAAAATCATTTAGTGATGGTTGAATTAGGAGTCCTTAATTAATAACCAATTATCAGAGAAGGGGCTTATTCTGAAAAGAACTCTTGATCCCAAGGAGAAACAGGACATTGCTTAGCAAGCTTAAAAACACATCAGGGGCAAAGCCAATAATCATAGTTACATCAGATCACCATAGTTACAGCAGATGAGGAGGAGGTCAGTTAACAAAGAGGTTTCCAGTTAACCAATGTTTCAATAAGGAAAAAGCAGTTTTCTCAGAATTGTTGAAACATTGGGCTCCATAAAAATGGATGTATAGCTGGGATGGAGGATGTGCTTTCTGTACATCCTACCTGGCTGATTGTAAGAGCAACAGTACTTTGAGACAATGTACTTCCTGAAACTGCGTGCATGAGATCTTCTGGCTGGGTGGCTTCAGTGGGAATGGAGACTAAAATAAAGGGTAAAGCAAATGCTAGCTAGAACAAAATGGAGTTAGTTTTGCCACTTCAATGTAATGAAATATATCAACTTGAAATAAGTCAATCAGATGGTAAGTGGAGATAGGTGTGGAAAGAGGTAAATATCACTTAATGCAGTATGTGTGTGTGGGGGGGTGGAGTGGTATATGCATGTGTGTGCCCATGAGCAGACATGTAGAGACTTGAGGAAGACATTGGGTGTCTTCCTCTGGCGTGCTCTGACTTTACGCCTTGAAACATAGTCTCTAGCTGAGCCTGAAGATCAACATTTCATCTAGGCTGCTGGTCAGCAGTCTCTCAGGATCCACCTGTCTCCTGAGGTTACAGGCACATACAGACATCCCCAGCTTTTATGTTGATGCTGGGAATTCTTTTTTTTAGCCTCACTAGACCAAGGCCTCAAGAAATTCGTTTCGGACTCAGAGTTGTTCCTCTCCACAGAAATCTTTAGTTAAAGGCGAAAGATTTATACGATCTGAAGAGAAACCAGAGTATGATGCTGGGAATTCCAACTAAGGTCTGTATGCTTATACTTCAAGAGTCCTTACCCTCTTAGCCATCTCTCTAGCCCAAGCAGTAAGAGTTGTAAAAGTTTTTTTTTTTTTTTTTTTTTTAATGAACTGGCGAGTGCCTAGAAAAAACATTGCTAGCATTAACTTAGTATTATTTTAGAGATCCCTCTACAAATATGATCAATTAATAAGAAATAAAAAAAAACCTAGAGGAAAGAAATTGAAATTTATAGAATTAGAAGCCAGTGCACCTGAGTTTTATTTTTAACCAAAGAAAATGAACTTGTATGAATCTTAAATGCCTTATGTATGTAAGTTGTTTTTCTTATAGTCATGGTGAAAAATATTTTAGTAAATCAATCAATAAAATGTGCACATTGACAATTTGACATCATTGAATTTAAATTATATTTTAGGTTTTCTATGAATTAATTTCTTAATATAGAAAAAGAATCTTGAAATCGGTGTCCTATTCAGTGATAAGCAGACTTTTTCGTGGCATTGCCAATTGTATTTCTAAGCTGATTACCATCTCCTGTATAATGAAACCACTCTGGGGAAAGTTGAGAGATGCATTTATCCTAGTGGATGGCCCACACTGAATGACATTTAGGGACACAAATCAGGTTCTATAGGCTGATATATATATATATATATATTATATATATATATTCCAATCTATGACTTTTTAGTTTTAGAGATAAGTTTAAAATTAACAATTGTATATTTATATTCTGTTTTCTAGAGTCTTTAATATGTTTTCCAAAACTTTTGGTCTTTGTTTTATTTTTGTATATAAATAATGGCTCCTGGAAAAATGGCTTTTACTATATTTTTTTCTATTCTATTTTATATTCACAATGCCCTGACCGTCAAAACACTTCAAACTGTATTAGAATTATTATGTTGCTGTTAAGGTTAATATATGGTTAATTTTTTGTCCCCTTGATGGGACATAGCATTACCATGGTTACACATTCCTTGGTATGTATATGATGGTGTTGCCAGAATGGCTAATGGAAGGAGGGAAGGCTCAAACTGAATGCACCATGAGCTGTGCTAAAGTCCTGAATAAAGAGGTACCATTCATCACTCTGTATTTTCCAATTGTACACATTATGTGACCAGGCCCCCAATCCTCCCGCCACCATGCCTTCCCTGCCATGATGGATGTCTCCCCTAAGCTGTAAGCCAAAATAAACCACTTTTCCTCAAGCTCCTTCTTGTCTAGTGTTCATCACAGCACAGAGAACAGTAACCAATACAATTGCCATCTGTAGTGTTATTACCGAAATCTGATGCTTAACTGATTGTTCACATATGTAAGTGGGTTATCATTACTTATTATTTTATACCCAGATCAGTATCTATTTCCTCTTTAAATTTACTACATTTTGTGTACTGTTTTTGCTTGATATATATAGAAGCATCTATTCACTGAAAGAAAATATTTTCAATATCTCACTAAGGAAAAATTTCTTTCCTTAGCAATTGATATTTTCCTCTACATTTTATTCTGTGCAAAGATATTATCTCACGTGTCTGATTCATATAGGTACTTGCATATCTGTAGCAAATCAATACCATTCTTATGCTGCTATGTGTGATTTCCTCCATCCTAACCACTGTTTTTCTGTCTTAGTTATTTTTATCTTTGTTTTGGTTCATGTTATCTTTAACTTTCAATGTTCTTTAACACTAAATCCTATTACTTTGTTTCTTAGGAGGTCTGAAGCTTTAAATTCTCCTTTAAGCTTTTCTAAATCAAATGTGTTGTTTTCCCACAGAGTTTATGTTGATGATGATCTCATATTTTGCAAAAGTCTTTTTCTCCTTCCTTATTTGTTTGCACAAGATTTCTCCTGAGAGTTCCATGATTGGTCTTACTTTCCTTTCTCTAATTTATGATTTAAAGAAAGTTTTAAGACATATTTTTGCTGAGATCTTTTCTGGTTATTTATCCATTTTAAAATAAAATAGCTCGGGGCTGGAGAGATGGCTCAGCAGTTAAGAGTCCCGACTACTCTTGCAGAGGACCGGGGTTCAATTCCCAGCACCCACATGGTGGCTAAGAACCGTCTTTAACTCCAGTTCCAGGGGAATCCAATGCCCTCTTCTAACCTCCGCGGCATTGTGCGACACGGGTGCACCAACCTACATGCAGACAGTACACTCATATACATAAAAAAAAAAAAGATTAAATTAAAAAAAGATTAAAAAAAGAAAATAAAATAGCTCAATATTTCCCAAATATTGTACCTTAAACAAAGCTATATTTTATGTACATTTATAAGGAAGACTTTTGTTATTTGACAATCTAGAGCCTTTCAAATTGCCCCATTGAAGGAGGACTGTGCACTGTGCTCTCAGTACTCTTCACACATTAGAGCACAATAATATGGACAGCATTAGTTATTGTTTGACAGTCGGTGAGTCCTTGGTTTTCTATGAATGTGCTGTTATGTTTAGTAGGGTACCAAGAGGAAAATAAGAAGACTTAATGCTACTTTCTCTGTACAAGCACTCTGTTCCATAGAATTCCAGAACTGAATGGAACATTTGAGGTCATTTTAGTGAGCCATTTTATTTTTCATCTAGAAAATCAAGTTATGGGACAAGTTGGAAGATTTGGAGCCAGAAGGCACATCTCCCAAGTTTTAACCCAAGTGCTTACTCTACCTGAGACTGCATCTGTAAATGGCAATCACATGCTCCACTGAGGACATTTCTGCCCTAGTCACAGGTTAATATAAGCCTTCACAGTCATGTCAACTCCATCATGAGAACTTCTGTCCTTTGCTTGATCATGGGTCAGGGTTGAAAACATACCTTCCTTTGACTTTTACTGGAGAAATCTGTGCTATAGAAAGTAGAACACACAGATAGAATCACAGGCTGTATTTTGTTTATTTTTCCTTGCTGGAAAAAAGAGCTCTATTTTATTTTTTATAAATGTTATTTAAATTTATTTATTATTATTTTTTTTTTTTGGTCTTTTTGAGACAGGGTCTCCCTGTAGCCCCAGCTGTCCTGAAACTCACTCTGTAGACCAGGCTGGCCTTGAACTCACAAAGATACGCCTGTCTCTATTATTTTTTATGTGTATGAATGTACTGTCTGCTTGTAGTTTGATGCACCCATGTCCTGCATGCCTCAGAGGTCAGAAGAGGGCATCGGATTCCCCTGGAACTGGAGTTAAAGATGGTTCTTAGCCGCCATGTGGGAGCTGGAAAACGAATCCAGGTCCTTTGAAAGAGGAGTTGGCGCTCTTAACCGCTGAGCCATCTCTCCAGTCCCATTATTTTTCACTAAGTGCTTTTCTCAGTGGAGGAAGCAGAGGAAGTATTAGTGAGCTCACAGCGTTAAGATCCAGTTTAAAAAATATAGATTTTTGTTTTCTCAAGAACAGTTGAGGAACCTGTCCTCAAGGGTCCCTCAGGTTGTGTTTTTTTTTGGGGGGGATGGGGGAGACCCTGGCTCCTTTTGGCTTTTCATACACCAGTTCCATCTGCTCAAGGACACAGTTAGGTCTTGTTAGATCAGGCTTCTCCCCTTGAAGCCTGAGCAGACTTTGCAGTGAGGAGCACGGGGGCAGGATTGACGGTTGTTCAGGCTTGCAAAGGAGGAAACTTCAAGCACTTCCTTGGGGAAAACATGACATCTTTTAGCAAATAAATAAATAAATAAATAAATATCCTCCAACTCAGGTGATAGGTGTATGTATGTATATATTTATATATGTATATATGTATGTATATATTTATATATGTATATATATATATATATATATATAAGCAATACAAGTTTGAGAAAAAAATGGAATTTCCATGTAAACATATCACTGTATTTTGATCCTTTTTTTTGGTATCACAAGTTTCATTTATGTTATTTTGATGCTATGTGTATTATAAAGTTCAATTTAAAATAAAATTTAAAAATATAGATATTTTTGTATCTACAGAGCTATGAATCCACAGTCAAAATAGCATAAATTTGTGTTGTCATTGCATAATCACCATCTAACTGACTGAGGAGAACTAGTCCCCATATTTTCACTGATATCCCAGGGAAATGACTTTTAAAGATGTAAACACGAATGTGTTTTTTTTAATTTCTCACATTCATCAAATGAAAGAAAATCCAATCTACTTGGAGGTAGCTTCTGCTTCAACATCAGAGCTGAATGATATGTTAGTTCCTGTCCTCTCTGCCCTATACTTTTCCAAAGCTCAATTCTCTGAGCCAAACTTGGAGATCCAGTTACTTATTTCTCCTTAATTTTGCAACACTGCATTGACACACATCATTGCCACCTGCTTGTCTCCCTGCCCCTGAAACACCAGAGTTCTTCTGCATGGATTACACTTGCCCAGCACTTGATTTATTGGCTGTTTAAAATGCTCCTGTTTCAGAGGCCTGTGCTCCAAGATACATTACTCTCCTCTTCTTCCTTAATCTGTTTCAGCTCAAAGAACAGCATGACATGCTTCTAGAAGAATTTACTCACACCACTTTTAGAATTTTCCACTCTCTCTGGAGAGTGTGCTCAGGTATTTACTTTTTAGACTTACATCTGAACATTTTATTTATGTATAAAATTAATTAACCTTTTGGGGGGATTCTTAATTTTAATTGAATTACTATTGTAAAGTATACCTTTCCCTCACAGGAAGTCTGTAAACAATAGAAAGGAGTTCACAGGAGTTTTTTTTTTAATTTTTTTTTTGTATGTGTATGAATGTACTGTCTGCATGTAGGTCTGTGCACCTGTGTTGTGCAATGCTGCGGAGGTCAGAAGAGGGTCTCGGATTCTCCTGGAACTGGAGTTCTCCTGGAACTGGAGTTACAGAAGGTTCTTAGCTGCCATGTGGGTGCTGGGAATCGAACCTGGGTCCTCTGCAAGAGCAGTCAGTGCTCTTAACCGCTAGGCTATCTCTCCAGCCCAGGAGTTGGTTTTAAAAGTAAATTTTCCTTCATTTTGTTATGTAGCCTCCATATTCTATGTATCACGGAGTGTGAATTCTGTTTCTTCCACAATCATTTCTTCTTTAGTCTACTAATTGCTTCCCATGAGACTAGTCTATCCTCTAATAAGTCATCATTCAGCCTTATCTAAATATCAAATGTGTACATTTTATGTACAAATCACATGTATGCATTGTTACATTTATATATGTATATAACTGTACATAAATTTCATATGTGTGTTTGTAGCTCTAATCCTTGAGTTTCTTTTCATCAATCCAGAATTGTTAAGTCAGCAACTCCTATGGTTATTACATAGAAACTCAAAAAGTGTGCAAGTTCTCAGACTGTGGGAATGACTTTTGCAATATGGACACAATAAGGACTAATGACCTTTACCTAACATTGCAACCAAAAAGTAATAATGTAAACAAGCTCACAGAGACTTGCTACTCTTATAGGCATATGACCTTAATCTCTCAGGACCCCACCTGGACCTCCATATAACATAACGAATGAACAGAGCCTGGTGGCCCATGCCTTTAATACTAGCATTCGGGAGACAGAGGCAGGCAGATCTCTATGAGTTCAAGGCCGGTTGGTCTACATAGTGAGTTCCAGGACAGTTGGGGCTACAGAAAGAACCTATCTCAAAGAGAACTCTGCCCCCCCCAAAAAAAAGATGAGAAGCCTGTTTATCACTGTGTGTGTATATGGTATTTTTAGAGATAAAAAGGCAATGTTCTTTAAATTAAGTTGAATCCTAGTTTCTACTTCCATAATTCACACAGGAATTACTTCCATAAAAGAAGGAATGAAGCTTGGCTAGGATCACATTTCCAGGAGACATCTGAAGGAGCAGGTTCTCAGGATTTGCATCTACTCTTGGTCCTAAATTGAATGCTGTGTCAGGCTGCTTCTTTATTCAGACATAACTATAATGTGGTTTAGAAATGCCACAAAGACTGTAAGAATTTTGATGCGAATGCTTGTGAACTCTACCCTGACCCTCTCTTCTCACTAAATTACAATCACTGTTTACATGTGATTGTAATTTAGTGATTGTTTACCAACAAATTCTTCACCCTTATCCACACATTTTATCATTTGTCGTTTTTTTCATCTCTGTCTCTGAATCTTTCTGAGTTTCTCATACTTCTTTCATGTCTTATCTACAAATGTTTCAGAGTCTGCTAAGGCAACGTCATTTCCACAAAGATTTCTCTGACTTCCTAAACCTGCCTTACGTATTTTAAGGATTCTCTGTTCATTGCTCTAGCATTGTCATTAATAAACAAAAATGTACCACAATTACACACTTATTTCCTATTTCTTCTTCATAAATCACATTCCTTAAAAGACTAATTACTCATCTTGTTCTCCCTGGCATAAAAAAAGAACCCTCTTCTGGCAAAAAATAAAATGTATTCAGTGTAGAAATGAGTAAGTGAATCATGTGAGGGAAGCTGTTAGCTCTGCCATCCCTACGATGAAAACAACTGAAAAGGTGAATTGTAATATCTGTTCTATGTCTGTCATCTTCTCAATTTTCAGAGGTTGGGACTATATTACCCATTATTTTTTAAGATAGCACACAGACTGAGTGCTTTCAATACGACACTACAATATGACTGTGCTATGCTTTGTCATTATTCGTCCCCTCCCCCACCGTCACCTCCCATCCCAGCTGTCTCATTCTTGCTGTTTTCTTAGACAGTCTTCTCTTCTGCTTTCATGCCACACGTATATAATAAGAAAGTTGATAGTTGTATTTCAGAGTTTTGTCTTTTAGGCAATCATATAGACAAAAACCTGTAATTTATAAATGAGAGATCGAGACTTCATACATGCTGAAAATGTAGTGTTTACAAGATGAAAATTTACAACTGCTAACTCACTGTTCTATGATTGTGCCGACATATAGTATGCTTCAGGAGGCAAAAATATTAAACCCTTGCCAACATAAATGAACTATAATGTGTAAGTAAACGCAATAAAGGTTCAGTCAAATAATTACTAAGAAGCAATTATGCTTGAGGAGGGAAGAAAATTAGATCCAGAAATTCAATAGGATTTGTATATAAATAAAAGTAGGAAAAAGCATTTATAAAAATGAATGGATATGTCTGACTTACTTAGTTCTTTGAAGAGTAGCAAGGACCTTGACTAACTTTGGAAGAAAAGAATAGAAAATTCCAAAATAGTTTTAATTAATGATTTCTGCTTAGGTCCATGGTCATTTGTCTTGAAAAGTGCTTCTGTACTATCATTATTGTATTTTCATCTTCATGAATGTGAAATAATAGTATAATTCTACATGTTAACATGATGTTCTGCCCTAGAATACAGAAAACCACCGCAATGACATTTAGATCTCTTTTGTTACAGCATTATATTTTTTGTTCTGAACTAGTAACTTTTAAAATATTTTTATTGGTATTTTGTGTGTTTCATGCATTTCTCAGTCCAATTTAGATACACTCCATTTTCCATGCCCCCCACCCCAGTTCATACCTTCTGAAATACATGTCTTGCATCTTTTTCTGTCTTTTATTAATTTTTTTATTATTTTTTATGTGTATGAGTGTACTGTCTGCATGTAGGTTGGCGCACCCACCTGTGTTGTGCAATGCCACTGAGGTCAGAAAAGGGTATCGGATTCCCCTGCAACTGGAGTTAAAGACAGTTCTTAGCCGCCATGTGTGTGCGCCAGGAATTGAACCCAGGTCCTCTGCAAGAGCAGTCAGTGCTCTTAACTGCTAAGCCATCTCTCCAGCCCCAGTCTTTTTTTTTGGGGGGGGGGACTTTATGATACACATATCATCAAAATAACATAAATGAAACTTGTGATACCAAAAAAGGATCAAAATACAGTGATACTTTAACATGGAAATTCCATTTTTTTCTCCAACTCATATATATATATATGATGTCATGTTTTCCCCAAGGACGTGCTTGCTCTTTGGCAATGCCAAACAACCATCCTGGTAAGGCTGAACTAGTAACTTTTAATAATCTCACATATTTTCTTTATCCATATGTATGTAAGTGCACCTGTGTTGTCTAATGCCCACAGAGGACAGAAGAGGGCATCAGATTCCCTGGAACTAGAGATACCCAACATGGCCCTTAGCCACCATGTGGGTGCTGACCTTCAAGCTCAGTTCTTGTGCAAAAGCAGGAATTGCTCTTGACAAGTGAGCCACCTCTCCAAACCAACTCATACATTTTCTAAAATTTTCTATTTCTCTCAGCCTATTGGTTCATTCAAAACTTTGCATACAGACCATATTATAAACGCACAAACACATAGGTTGGTTGTGCAGGGGAGGAATGTGTTCACTTCTCAGTTCTATCTCCAAGGATCAGATGGAAATCAGGGCTTGAGGCTGGCCTTCCCATCACATCCGAGGTATAGATCATATCTAAAATCCCTACCTCTTTGGGGCTATAGGGATGGCCTAGTGGTTAAGAGCACCGACCGCTCTTGCAGAGGACTTGGGTTTGATCCCCAGCACCCACATGGCGGCTGAGAACAGTCTGTAACTCCAATTCCAGGAGAACTCCAGTTCCAGGGGAATCCGAGACCCTCTTCTGACCTCCGCCGCATTGCAAGACACGGGTGCATAGACCAGCATGCAGACAGTACATTCATACACATAAAAATAAATAAATAAAATTAAAAAAAAATCCCTACCTCTTCATTCCTACTACTTTCGTCTATTGGAAAATAGACTCATAGTTCAATTTTGGGCCCCAGTACTCGATCTTCCCTTTAAATGGAGATAGGACAAAGGTTTAGAAGCTTCTAAGTGGTTTCCTGTGCTCTTTCCACTAAGCAGGACCTGCTTCTACATGTTTCAACATTACTTTGCCTTATTCTAAATATGTCCAGAATGATTTCTACACTTCCATATTCCTTGTTCTTAAGGTTAGAATAAGCTTATTGCTTTTTGATTTTCATTAGAATTCTGAGAGGAGAAAAAGGAAATCAAATCCGGTGATATGCTGTGAGATGCTTATTTAACTGTTTTTTTCCCTACTAATGATGAAAATGAATCAATTTTTTAAAAACTATAGATGTGAGTTGCTACAAAAGTAGTATCAATGTCATTAAATTTTATTTTTAATATTAATATAAGTTACTTTAGTTCATAAATGATTGCTCACATGACTACTTTGCCTTATTAATACTTTGACTTATTGATTCTATGAAAGTGTCTGTTTGACCTTGAGTAATTCATTTCTCTCTTTTCTTTTTTTATTCTTATTGAAGTTTTGTGAATTTCATACATCATTTCTCTGTCCAATTTAGGCTCATTCCCCTTTCCATGCCTCTCACTTCACCTGGGTTCATATATTCAGCCATACACGTCTTGTTTCTTTTTCTGTCTTTTTAAAATTTTTCTATGCAGAAGATTATTGTTTAGGGGAGAACTTTATTGTTTCAGTCAGTTCATTGTCCCAGTTTTTTTGTTGTTGCTGTGGTTCCCTCTAATTTCTATTGCTTCAAAATTTGCATATATATATCACATATACTAAAATTATGTCATCTTAAAATAAACTGTATGTTATTTCCAAATCATAATTTGGAATTCACATTTTCCCTTTTAATTTTATATTACTCTTAAATATACATAAACGCCCTCCACCCATATACAAAAATTACAAAGTTTGAATAAAAGCGATAGGTTAATTCTAGAGCCCATTAAGGGATTCACATTGTAAGAACACAGTTGCTTTCAGATGAAAATAAATATAACATTAACATTGCTCAGCTTTCTTTTCAACTATGGATTTGCTGCTAGCATCCACAAATGAGGGATATCATTTGTTGTTTGCTTTTATGGGATGGGACTGTGTTACTTCACTTAACATATGGCTTCAAGTTTCATCCATTTACCTGCAAAGTTCATGATGCCATCTTTCTTTCTTTTTTTTTTTATTTTATTTTATGCATTTAAGTGACTTTATTTATTTATTTATTTATTTTATTTTTAAGGGATTCTACAATATAATGACACAGTTGTTTGCAGATAACATTGATGTTACTCAGTATGTCATACAATTAGGTAATTGGTGTATTTTGCAAGTATCTATGTCCAAATTTTGAACAACCCAAGGTTCCCATAGTCCAGTTGATGAAGCTTGTATGCACAGGCATGTTGATCAGTTAGGAGTCCAGACTATATTCCTGTAGTCTAACGATTCACCCCTATCTCTCTGCAGTCCTTACAGTCTACCACGCCTCCTCTTCCACAGTTTGTTCCCTGGGCTTTGGGAAAGGGGCACAAGTGGGTGAGAAGAAAACAGTCTAATTTCTTTGGAGTTGTCATTTTGGACTCCAGTCTGTTCAGGTTGTTTCCCTTCATGGGTTGACAGTTTTTCCAGTGATACCCTTTTTAGTCATACTAACAAAGCACAAGCTATTGGATGTACAGGCATTTAAGCAGTACCACTTATTATGTCAAGCTAAGCTGTGAGCATAGACACAGATGCTTGGATGGTATGCTAATCCGCAAACTGTGGTTTCTCTATAAAGGGTGACAAGTTCTTATTGTGGCTTATAACATCTCCTAACCACTAGAGGACATAAGCTTGTGGCATCCGCTGTGAGTTATTCCTCCAAGGAGAGAGCTAATAGCCAAATAGATTTGGGATATATATATATAGACACTTGGCTGCCACTGTTGCATAGTATCTCCAGGCTGTTGAGGTGTAGCTGATATTGTCGGAGGAGTCTTGCTTGTCTCACAGAGACCAATATTTTGCTGTGTTGCTTTAGTGGCCTTTGGTAATGCTCTCTGGCATTTCAGAGGCCAGTTGTATGCTAGCAAGTGACGTCTCATAACATTTTTCATGCTCACACCAGGTCTTTGACAACAGGGACTTACTGCCTTTCTCCTTGCATATATCCCACTTATAGGCAAAAGGCCTTTACAATTTGGGAGGGGGGCAGGTTTGAATCCCCTAGCCAACATCTCATCTTTCTTTACCCTTGCATAGAACTCCATTGTGTAGATGTGCCACATTTTCTTTATCCATTCCTCAGTTGAAGGGCACCTGTGTTAGTTCCAGCTCTTCACTACTGTGAGGAGAGCTGCAATAAACATGGATGTGCATGTGTCACTGAAGTAGGATGAATCTTGTGGGTATATACCCAAGAGTGTTATGACTGAACTGGATCAGGTGAAAGGCTCATTTTGAATCTTTTAAGGGTTCTTCATGTTGCTTTCCATAGTGGTTATACAAGTTTATATTCCCACCAGCAGTGGCTAAATGTTCTCCTTTCTCCACAACCTCTCTTGTATTTGGTATCTTTTGTTATCCTGATCCTAGCCAGTCCTATTGGACTGAGATGATATCTTAAAGTGGTTTTAATTTGCATTTTCTTAATTATTAGCAATATTGAACACTTTTTTAAAATGTTTCTCAGCTATCTTTACTTCCTCACTTGTGAAGTCTCCGTTCAGATCTTTACTCCATCTTTTGAGTAAGTAATTTGTTTTCTTACTTCTTTGTTTTTTGAGTAGTTTATATATTCTGGAAGTTAATGCTATGTCAGATGTATCACTGGTGAAGGTTTCCTCCCAGTCTATGGGGTTTCTCTTCACTTCATCGATTGTTTCTTTCACTGCACAGAAGCTTTGGAGATTATTTTATTTTATTTTATTTTACTTTATTATTTTATTTTGGTCTTTTTGAGACAGGGTCTCCCTTTAGTCCCAGCTGGGCTGGAGCTCACTATGTAGACCAGGTTACCCTTGAACTTACAGAGATCCTCCTGCTTCTGCCTCCTGAGTGTTGGGATAAAAGGTGTTCACCACCATGGAAGCTTTGGAGTTTAATGAGGTCCCTCTTATTAATTTTTTACTTATTTCCTGTGCAGCTGCTGTCTGATTTAAAAAGTCTTTTTCTGAGCTGGGTGTGGTAGCCCACACCTTTAATCTTAGCACTCGGGAGGCAGAGGCAGGCGGATCTTTGTGAGTTCAAGGGCAGCCTGGTCTACAGAGCGAGTTCCAGGACAGCTGGGGCTACAGGGAGACCCTGTCTCGAAAAGGCCAAAAAGAAAAAAAAAAGTCTTTTTCTATGACCGTGTCTTGTAGGTTGGTGCCAACCTTCAGAGTTTCGGGTTTCACATTGATGTCTTTGATCCATTTGGAGTTGATTTTTGTACAGGGTGAGAGGTAAGGGTTAAATTTTATTCTTCTACAAGTGGCGATCCAGTTTTGCCAACACCATTTGCTAAAGATGCTGTCTTTCCTTTATTGAGTCTTCTTGGCCTCTTTGTATAATATGAGGTGGCTGAAATTTTATGTGCTCAGTTTTGGATCAATTTTTTTTCCCCGTAGGTCTACCGGTCTGTTTATGTGTCAGTACAGGTTTTTATGAATATATCTCTGTAATATAGCTTGAAGTCTGTTATAATGATTCCCCATTATATTGCTCTTTTTGCTCAGGGTTTCTTTGGCTATTTTGGTTCTTTTGTTTTTCCATATGAATTTAAGGATTTTTTTTCTATGTCTGTGAAGAAATTCATGGGGATTTTAATTGGGATTGGATTGAATTTGTATATTAATTTGGGCTTTGCCATGACTATAATCTTGCTTATTTTTTCTTATGAAATATTAGGATTTTGTTCATTCTTCTATTTTTTTTTCCAGAAAAATATAGAAGGCCAATAAGGAAAATGCTCACTTAAGAGTTTATCTGAAGTGTCAGGTGAAAGTCTGAGTACTCTAGGCTGGACAGTGTTAAGTGGAGGCAGATCACTAGTTGAGAGTACTCTCTAGATGATTTTCAAATACCAAAGAGTATTTTTTGTCTGTTCAAATGTTTGATTATAATTTCAATGCATTTATTTATCTTCATTATTGGAGTTATTATGTATTATCAGTTTGTATATGACTGTATATTCTCATATGAATGTAGTGTATTACTATTAAAATATTTTCTCAGGCTGGGGGGATAGTGCAGCCATTAAAGGGCTGAGGATAAGAACCCCGCAAAAAAAAAATAATAAAAAAAATAAAATAAAATATTTTCTCATGTTTAAATTCTACTCTTTTTGGATCTCTCTCTCTCTCTTTCCTTATATTTGTAAAGTTCTCTAAATCAGTATTCTGATTTCTGATTTTGTATCACGTAACTTTTTGATGTTTAATTTTATGCTTCAATAGTGACTCATCTTTCATCAAATTGTTATCAAACATACTTCTTTCTAGAGAAAATATTTTTCTGCATGTACAATTTTTATGTTTTTAAATTTCTGGTCTTTTGTTAATTATATTCTTATTGGGGACATCCACTTATAAATGAAAAACTTAAAATTCTATATTATATTATTGAATTTTGTTCTTTAGCCATTTCAGATCATATTGACTTTCTAATATCAGTTTCTATCTCAAAAAGCCGTATTAGCCAAGGCAGGACCCAGTGAGCTGAGCTAGAGGCGACATTCTGAGCTAGAGGCCGTCCTTCCTTGTGATGTGATTAGAGTGGAAAACAGGATCTAGGAGTAGAAAGATGCAGGGTTCTTTGTGTTACTGAAGATATCTAATACTTCCCTAGTCATATTCCATCAGACATCCCAAGTTTCCCAACATATTACCTCCATTTATGAACTGCTTATACTGAAAGGTCTGACTCAAGGAAAAACGGCACTGGACACCAGTAAAAAGACCTCCTTTAGAGAAAGGAGGTCACTGAGGTGATTGATTCATGCTTACCTGACCATAAACATTTTTCAGTCCTATTTTCATGACTGCTCCCTCTGCATTGTGATCTTTGAACTCATACTTAGTAAGTACTCATAAAACTCAATGTGGAGCCTGCCTCTTATCAGGATATTTCTTCCCCATCACCACAACTTTGGTATATCTCACACCTTTGGTATCTCAAGAAGATATCCACTCCTTCAGAAAGGCTATTCACATAACAAGATTACACTAACCCAACTAGAAGGGTGCTCAATTTCCAATAGCTAACTTCTACATGTGTATAAGTACCCCTAACTACAGAAATGACTTTGTGGGTGATTCAGAAATAAGCTCCCTGCTCCACCATGAGTCAATCTGAATGATTTTTCTATACCTTTTCTATTGCCTACCCATGTAACAGATCTTGGGCTATACGTCTACTTTGGCTATGCCTGATCTTATGCAATGGACCTCATGAAACTAGGAAAGTGTCCCTTGCCTAGTCTCTAAAATGCTGGAGTAAGATTATGTTACTCAATGCTAAAATTTGATTTCATGAATCATCCACTTGTAGATCTTGCAAAAGTTGGCAGGGGTGGGAGGGTTGGGGGAGAGAAGAACATCTGGGCTGTGCACCTGCTGGAGGAATCTTTTCTAAGCATCCATTGATGGATGTACCCAATTCCCTGTCCATTTCCACACATACTTCTCAAAAGTGTCTGTGATGATTTGGATCAGAATGCCCCCTATAGGATTCAAGTATTCAGACATTTTGTCCCCAGTTGGGGGGGGGTGTCTTGGAAGGTGTGGCCATGCCAGAGGAAGTATGTCACTATTGGCGGGTTTAGAGAGTTTAACAAGCCTTGCAGTCTCCAGTGTCTCTTTCCCAACTTCCTGTGCTGGTTGGAAGATGTGAACCTAGGCTTTCTGCTCCATCCCTGGCCACCATGCCTCCCTGCCACACTGGACTCTTAATTCCCTAGAACCGTCAATCCTAAACTCAAATAAACTCTTGCTTTTATAAGTTCCCTTGGTCATGGTGGTTTTATCAGAGCAACAGAAAACTGACTAATACAGTACCTATAGAAAATTCTGTGAATGGAATATCCTTCCTGAACAAACTGTCAGCCCATGAAAGGAAACAGCCAGAATTGACCAGAATCCAAGTCAACAGCTCCAGAGAGAGAGGACAGTTTTACTTCTCATCCACCTGTGCCCCTTTTCTAAGCCTAGGGAACAATCTGCGGAAGAGGGGGCGTGGTAGAATGTAAAGGCTGCGATTGGGGTGAACGGTGAAACTACAGCGATGTAGTCTGGACACTCATTTGATCAACTTGATTGAACAAACAACCTGTCACCCCCCACTGAATGGTGGGACTGTGGGGGTTTGGGCACAACAGTCTGTAGATTGGTTTTGCACGAAGGATGCTTATACTCATGGATTATCACTTATAGCTAAAAAAGGAAAAAAAAAAAAAAACCCTGAAAGATGCAGGACAGTTATGGCAGAATACATGATCTGGGATGGGGTGGGGGTGGGGGGGAAGGGAAAAGGAAATATGCCTGATCTGAATTGGAAAATGATGTACGAAATGCACAAACCATCAATAAAAATTAAATAAAAAAAAAAAAAAAAAGAAAGGGACTGGCCAGAATTGCTCATGCTTGATTCTGTTTCTCCCAAAAAACAAAGTGTTGTTCATTATTTCATCCTAGGGATCATGGCACCCAAGATATAAAACACAGCAAAACTCCTTTCCAGAGTGTTTCAGAAATGGTACAAATGGGGCATGCACAGGAATGATTGCATCAACACAGGGCAGGTGTTTCAATCCTTGGGAGATGAGCTCATGATGGACTGTAAGAGTCTGTGCTTCTTTATGTCTGTCTGTGAGCAATAGTTCTAACCCTGTTTATGCATGTGTGTGTGTATAGGTTGTGTGTGTGTGTGTGTGTGTGTGTGTGTGTGTGTGTGTATGCTCTGTTTCCCGGCATTCAAACAATATAACAAGCAGTATACTGTGAACTTGTTCATATTCATGGCCAAAAAGATTCCTGTTTTGGTAAGTCATGCCAAATTAATGACAGAGGAGCACAAGTAATTCAATTTCTATTCATTGCTATGTCCTTGTCTTTGGTTTTTGTTTACAGCTGAATAGCTCCAGTTTCCTATTTTCATTAATGGGTCATTGGCAAATCAATGATTTCTGTGGGTGGACAGCAACTTGAACTTTCTAATTGGCTAACTAGCCTAACATCTTATTTCTTAATATTTTTCCCTAAGAGCATGTAGAAAATTGGGAAGATAAAGGCAAGATTTTGCTTACTAAATTAGAATTAATTTTCTTTTCATACTTACCACTGGATGAGGTGAATGCATAGTATTCACAATCATCAACTCCAAAGGACTTAGAATCACTTTGAAACAAGACAGTGTGAATGTGATAAGTTTCAAGATTTGAGGCTGCTAAGAACAATAACTGCTATTACAGAGGACCTGGGTGCAGGGGACCAATCCCAATGCCAGTTTCAGGGAATCTGACTCCATCTTCTGACCTCCCTGGGCATTGCATGATATTCGTGGACTTACATACATGCAAGCATACACACATTTTTTTTAAATTACTAAAATATTTTTTATTTCAAGATTATGGTAATTGAGGTACAACAACCCACCCCAAATATGAGCAGCACCATTTCATGGGATAGGGTCTTGCACTGCATAAAATGAAGAAAATTAACTGAACACCAGTGTCCATTGCTCTCTGTTTCCATGCTTCATACTCTTGCCAACTCTCCCCAGACCCCACCAGGAGGAATGTCTCTTCCTTACCTGTTGTCCTGGTTTGTCTTCCATTGCTGTGACAAAACACTCTGACCAACACCAACTTGGGGAGGAAAGGGTTTATTCAGCTTACATCTCCTGGGTCACAATTCTCAAGGAGCCCAAGGCAAGAACTCAGGGCAGGAACCTGGAGGCAGGAGCTGAAGCACAGGCCATGGAGGAATGCTGTTCACTGGCTTGCTCACTCTGGCTCATGCCCAGCCTGCCTTCTTATACCATACATAACTACCTGCCCAGGTGGCACCACTCATTGTGGGCTGGGCCCTTCCACACTGCTCGACCATCAAGACAATACTCCACAGATGTGGCCACAGGCCAATCCAATGGAGTCAATTCCCCAGTTGAGGCTCCCTCAACCCAGGTGTGTCAAGTTGACACTAAAGCTATCCAGCACACCTGTTAACCAAAATGCACTCTTCTTTAAGTAGCTTTTGTCAAGCATTTTGTCACACAACTGAGAAAATTAACAATACAAAAATTGCTACTGAGAAGTAGGTAATTGCTGTGGTAAACTTAACCAAGCACTTTTGCTTATGGACTTTTGGAACAAATTTCCGGGTATAATGTGGAAGAATTTGCAGCTGCAGGCAAAAGAGAACTAACATGCTGTAAGCAGAGCTTAAGAGGCTGTTCTGTTTGGAGTTTGGAAGACCAGAATTTCTAGACAAATACAGACAGTGGAGGTCTGGTTCTATTGGGAACTGGGTGAAAGGGCGTTCAAGTCATATTCTGCAAAAGAATGTGACTGCATGCACTGAGAACTTAAATGGGACAGAATTCAAAAGTAATGGAATAATATTTTTGGCAGAGGAAATTTCAAGACATGATAGCATCTAGACTCTGGCATGGCTACTGCTCAAAGTTTTGGTTCAAATCTACAGTGAAACAGACCAGAAATATACGAAAAAATGTGAAGCTTGGAAAGAAAATGAGCATAAGTTACAGTTGCCAAGAAGGTAGGTGTTGAGTGAGCAGCTGCAATTGTTAAAGAGATCAGGACCATTCAAGAGAAATCTTCTTGTCCACACTGTGACAATAAGAAAGGAACCCTGAAGATAAGACACAACTCTTCAAAGATTCTATCAGGTGAAAACACAAATTCATTTGATAGGAGAGTCTAAACTGAAAATATTGCTGAAGGGGTTTCCTGCTGCCCAACAACCACATAGGGAAGTGCTTCCCCAGTGTCAGCACATAAAAGCTAATGCACCTGTGGTCCATGTGCGGGAATGGGCAGCACATTCCTTTTCCTTGAGGCAGAATTTGAAAGCAGCATCCACATGGTACTTGAAGGATAGGCTTGAAAGTTACAAGAGTAAGGGGGCTGTGGACATTCAAATTGAAGTTCTTGGCTGAGTTGCAATAGACACCTCTGGATGCTGGAGTTATCAGAACTACTGGGAGACTGTCAAGGAAATATGAATCAGCAAAAGGAAGCCAACCAAAGAGAAATGCTGTATATGATACTTGCAAAAGAACAGAGGGGCTCGGCTACCAACCTCCAGATGATTCCATCATAGGCTTCATATTCCAGACATGGAGTTGCAAGATCTGGTGTTTGCTCTATGGGCTTTGGTACTTGCTTTGGTCTGATCCTGTCCTTGCTATACCTTCATTCATCCCTTTTGGTGTGGGAATGTTTATACTGTGCCATCATCCTTTGGACCTATTTGATTAGGTTTGTATTTTGTAGGAGTTTATAATTAAAGATCATCTTGAGTCGCAGAAAATACTTTGGTCTTTGGATTCTTAAACATTCTTGGTACTGTTAAATATTATGAAGACTTTTAAACTCAGACTGAATAACTTTCACATTATTTGGTCATGAGCCTAATGGGAAAAAAAGTAGAAGACTGTGCCTTAAGAGTGATATTTTGGGTTTTAAATAGATAGCAGTCAGTCTTGTGATGGTTAATATTGATTGTCAACTTGACAACATTTAGAATCACTTAGGAGACAAACCTCTAGGCATGTCTCTGAGGGATTTTCTAGATTGGGTTAATTGAAGTGTGAAGGCAGACTGTGACATCAGTACTGATTATCACCTTGACAAAATCTAGAATCATTTAGGAGAGAAACCTCCAGATAATTGTGAGTGAATGTCTAGAGTAGGCTGTTCCCAGGCAGGTCCCTGATGGATTACTTAGAGTGAGTTAATTGAGGTGGGAAGCCTTTCTCTAAATGGGTGTGGCACCATTCCATGGGGTGGGGGTCGCTGACTTTATAAGAAAACAGGGAAAGCTAGCTGAGTGTCATTATTCAGCACTGACTGTGGATTCATTATGACCAGTTGCCTCCTTAACCAGCCCTGCCATGATGGACTGTATCCTATGGAACTGTAAGCCAAAATAAACCCTTCCTTCTCCAAGTTGCTTTTTGTAAGGTACTTTCTCACAATGAGACAAGAAATTAGGACACTCAACCTAAATGTCATTGGCAGTATTCCATGGGCTTGTGTCCCAAAATGTGTATAAGGAGAAAGCAAGTTGAGTACCAGCATTATTGCTTTCTGCTCTCTGTATTAAGGATGCAATTTGACCTGCTGCCCCATAACGTTGCCCACGTATTTCAACCCCTGCAATAACGATAGAATGGATTTAATCAAACTATGTGTCAAAATAAGCCCTTTCTTCCTTAAATTGCCTTTATCAGGTATTTGGTCACAGTAATGAAAAAAATAATTCAATATGTTGCAGATCATTGCTGTGATTATCAGTCATCTAGAAACATGCTTTTGAAATTCCTGCCTGATTTTTGCAGTATATTCAGATGATTCCTTCACATTTGCTTTTCAGAACCACACATTTTGATTCTCATTATTCTCCATGTTAGATAGTTATGTTCAAAACCCACTGAGAAAAGTATACTTAATAATCATTGTATATGATTCACTTTAACCTGTAGGAGCCATGACTTATAGTATCTGTAATGAAAGGCAATTATTTTCTAGTCAAGGATCCATCAGTTATTGCATCATAGTGTGTTTTCTTACATTGTTCTTATGAATTAAAGAACTAGAATTAATCTTACCTCATACCTTCAGATACTGGTGACTAGAAAAGACTTGCCATTTCAGCTATTACCTTATCAGTACTTTATTATTTTATTATTTCTTTTCACAAAGAAAGCTATCTTGTTGACCAGATGAAGCCAAGAAGCACAGCCAAATGCTGGAAAAGAACTAGTTCCTAAACTTTGCTAGAAGCTCAGTATCATTTCTTTATCACTGTACTTTACCAGAAAATCTTTTACACACAGGCCAATAAATCTATAGCATGAAAGTTGTATATCTTGTAGATGCTCTACTTGGACATTTACAAGATGCATATAATATAAAGCAAACAAAAGAGGAGCGAATTTCTTAACCAAATAAGTGAGTGCTTTTCTGTAAAGAAAAATGTTCTTGAATAAGGAGGAACAAAACCATGAACCATAGCAACACATTTGTGTTGTGGATAAAAACAGCAACAACTAGAAATTGAGTGTTATAAATTATAGTTTCTTTTACAAAAGTGGCAACGGAAAGGCTGACCCGTCTGAACATTCAAAGGAAGAAAAGCCTCAGATTGCCATAAACATCGAACCCCTCTGTGGATCCTACATGTAACAACTAGTTATAATGAGTCCTAATGAAACTTACCTTCTAGGTGCCACAAAGGTTCTGATATGAGAGACTTCCTTGCCTTCCCACCCATAGAACAAGGAGAAATATGACAATGATGAGGTCGCTCACCAACTGTAAATTGGAGACAACTATTGTAGAGGTAATCTCTTATAAAACCGGTAAAACTGCTTTCTTTAATTGACTACTAGACATGGGAACTGTGGAAGGGATTACTCTCTGTTCAGAACCAAATATAATACTAAAGTCCTAGGGCTATGCACTCAGGCAAAATATATTAATACAGGAGCTCTGACATCAGCAATGGATTGTTCTACCAGGTGGATGTTGGCCAGGGGATCCAAGGCCCCACAAAAGGTAAGGGCTCCTTGCCCCTAAGTTGGGATACCTACAGGAGGAGAGGCAATAAGACCCTGCTGCCGAAGACCTGATGTTAACATGGGAGGGATGTATTGAGACCACACATGCAAGTGTACAGATGGCCTCTGGAATGCCAGAGAGTGTTACCAAAGGCCACTAAACCAATAAAGCAAACATGGGTCTCCCTGAGTCAAGCAAGACTCCACCGTCAGCACCAGCTACACCTCACCTGCCTGGAAATACTGTGCAGCAGAGGCAGCCATGTGCCTGTATATCCCAAATCTAATTGGCTATTGGCTCTCCCCTTGGAGAAATAACCCATGGTTGATGCCACAAGCTTACATCCTCTACAGGTTAGGAGATGTTATAAGCCACAGTAAGACCCTGTCATATTTAACAGGGGGGAAAATTGTAATTCATGGATTAACATATCCAAACATGTGTCTATGCTAAAGTAACCTACCATAACTATTAGTGCTGCTTAAATACCTATATATCTAATTGCTTGTTCTTCATTAGTAGGATCGAAAGGTTATTCCTGGACAAACTGTCAGCCCATGAAAGGAAACAGCCAGAATTGACCAGAGTCCAAGTCAACAGCTCCAGAGAGAGTGGACTGTTTTACCTCTCATCCACCTGTGCCCCTTTTCTAAGCCTAGGGAACAACCTGCGGAAGAGGGGGTGTGGTAGAATGTAAGGGCTACGATTGGGGTGAATGGTGAAACTACAGCAATGTAGTCTGGACACTCATTTGATCAACCTGATTGAACAAACAACCTGTCACCCCCCACTGGATGGTGGGGCTGTAGGTGTTTGGGCACAACAGCCTGCAGATAGGTTTTGCATGAAGGATGCTTGTACTCATGGATTATCACTTATAGCTAAAAATGAAAAAAAAAAAAAACTGAGAGAAAGATGCAGGACAGTTATGGCAGAATGCATGATCTGGGATGGGGTGGGGGTGGGGGGGGAGGGAAAGGGAAATAAGCCTGATCTGAATTGGAAAAAATGTATGAAATGCACAAAGCATCAATAAAAACTAATTAAAA
Source organism: Rhizomys pruinosus (assembly GCA_009823505.1). Classification (NCBI taxonomy): domain Eukaryota; kingdom Metazoa; phylum Chordata; class Mammalia; order Rodentia; family Spalacidae; genus Rhizomys; species Rhizomys pruinosus. The sequence goes on from VZQC01001442.1 coordinate 5,227,270, forward strand.
AAAAAAAAAAGAAAGTAGTTGGAGAGGCCAGAAAAGCACAGTAAGCTGTACCTCCATGTTCTGTGCTCTAGGTTTCTGCCCTGAGTGCTGACTTTTGCTTCCCTTTGTGATGGACTGTGGTGTAAGCTAAATAAACCCTTTTTGTGAAGGCAAAAAAAACAAAACAAATGAAGAGTAATGAATAATCTTATCTAGTATGAAATAGAAATAGCTAATTGGGAAGTTTAACTGCTAAACTAAAAGCATTGAAATGAATAGACTTTTCTGTATGGTATTTCTTTTATAATAGTCTTATTAAAATGATATGCATAAAATAGTTTTAAAAGTAAATTTATAAAATGCAATTCTAGGAAGTAGAGTAGTTTATCTCAATTAATGGATTTTCTTCTTGAAAGTATGCTTATTTCCCTTAAACTACCTGCTTCATGAATATATTTTAAACTACTATAAATTCACATAATTTTCTAAGTGGACTGGGACATATGTTTTTGGAATGTTGGAATAAATTTGGGATATATGAGTCTCTCATCAGAACTTTGTGAATGGGGAAATTGATGCAAGAAATTGCTAGGGGAGAGATTCAGAGAGAAAATGGAAAGAAAATTCATGATCCTCCCAGTGTCATTGAAGAAATGTGCTTTGATTCAAAATATTCCTTATATAGAGTAGTAGTGCTTCTGAGTACAGAAGTCCATTTTCTGTTCCCAAAGAATATTCTGCAAAAGTCTGAGGCATTTCATTGAGTAGCATGGGACGAGCAAATTCATATTCATAGCATAGAGGATGGTACCTATATATTGAGCAAGGAATGTGTTATGGTTTTAATTCTCAAACCGATAAACTATACACTCATTGGGAACAAGGTCTTCTACACAGATGAGATTGGTCTGTGGGTATGTCTGTGAGGAATTAAGAACTGAGGAGGGAAGACCTGCATTATTTCCTGGGAAGGGGAGCCTAAGCAAGGCTAAGAGTGTAGAAATGAACTATGTGTGAGCATGCATGCACTCATTGCTGCCTGTTCCTGGATATGAGTGTGGCATAAACAAGCTCTTCCACTGTGCATTCCCTGCTATGATGATCTGTAACTTGGAATGATTCTCTTAAACGAGCCTTTCCACCCCTAGGTTCCTTTTCTCAGAATATATTATCACATCAATGGGAAGTAAAAAAAAAAGATATTACATTGTTATTATCTTCATGAATTCTGAAACAGAATAAATTCTTGTTACTCATTAATTATCTTGAATAACATGAACATTCTGGCTTAAAGCACACATTTATTTTAACAGAATACTGGACAGCAGAAGTCTGAAATGATTAACTCTTAGCTAACATTAAGGTTTCACCTGTGTTGTGACTTTAACTAGGTTCCAAGGGAATGCATTGCCCCTCAGCCTCTGGTACCCACCATCATCTCTTAGATGACTCGGTGACTTCAGGCTCAATGAACAACATCTACTTTCCTTTCTGAGTCTTCAGAAAATCTTCATTTCCATAAGCCAAAAATCTCCCTCATCTCCTTATAAAGAGAGAAGCAATCCTTTTACTGACAGCTTTCATTATAAGAATATTCACTATGTTCAATATATTCACTATAAGAATAGCCAGAAAACAACAGAATAATAATTTCTAAGTGCTTATGGGAAAAAGCTGTCAGTTTGATTCTCTAGTGATTTACATATCATTGAAAACATTGAGCAAGCTATAAAGGTACATCAAATTCAAAGGTATTATAACATCAATGGGAGGGCTGAAGAGAATTAATATGTTAGAAATGTAACCAAATACATACACAGAAATGTAGAAACTAGTCTGAATGACTCAATTGAAACATCATTACAATTTCTGTTAGAGTCAGTATATTTTATTAAAAAAACACAAGTAAAATTTAAGCAGCAAAGAGAAAATGTGGAGAAATTCACTGCCCAGTAGATTTACACTGACAGTGATAGGTGAAAGACCATACAAGCCAAGGAGTTTTGATCTTACGTACTTATGAAAAGCTCAATAAAAGTATTGCAAATGAAATCATAGTTCTAACATAAGAAAAAGGAAGTGTGAGATGCTCAAACTGTATGGAATGGGAGGGAAACGGTCTTGAATGTGTCTTTCCTGGTGAACAACGATGAGAGCCCAGATCAAATCCTGTTGGGAAAATTAATTTTAATCTGTAGTATTCCACCTAGTCCTTAGAAACTGGAGAAGAAAAATAAGGGGAGAGAAAATACAGAGGTTTATTGTTTATTAATATTCATAAACAAGCATAAATTTGTTGTTGTTTGAGACAGGGTGTCTTGTAGTACCCCCTGTGCTAGAACTCACTCCATAGGCCAGGCTGACTTTGGTGTCACAGACATCTGCCTTTTTCCACATCCTGATTGGTGTACACCATTAAACCCAGTAAGATAAAGAATTTGAGTAGATTTTCCAACAAAGCAGAAATTAAAGCATGTGAGGTAAAATTCATGGTACAGGAACACTAGGTGCTGGATCTCTACTCCAGTTAGTAAGAAGTACTAATTGATGAAGTGAAGGTACATGAAAGTAATGTGGCCATTTTTCAACTACAATATTTGCACAGTCCTGTAGAAAGCTTAGGTAAGAGGAATCTGTGGCTTAGGTAAGAGGAATCTGCTGGCTAGTTGTTCAGAGGGGGAATATAGGATATTTGTGTAGAACATAGAGATGAGATACTGAGGATAATATCAAGTGGGGGGCTTAGAAAGAGTTATCTGTGTTAGAGAATGGAGTAGGTAGGCACCTAGATTACAGGTGGATAGAGGGTGGGCAGATTTCCTGTATATTTCACATTCTATATTACTGAGAAACACAAAGCAAGAGGATGGGGAGGGGTGCTGTGCCATTGTCCACCCATGCAGGGTAATTCAAATGAAGCACACTTTATCCAAACGTGTATTTTGAATTAGCTTACTAACTACAGTGTCTTCTGGATATGAAATGGCCTATAACCTCATGAACTCACAACAGCAGTGGTTAAATGCATAAGACCCTCACAGGAATAAACCAGCCAAAGTCCCAGCAGAGACATGGTAGATGGTCACCAGGTCTATTCCTTACTAAGGTACTATTGTCAATTGCATTGCAGGGAGAGAAAATCATTCCCAGGAGTTTCTGCTTTTAGCTTTCCTGTTTCCGTTGATGATCTGACACAATGCAATCCTAACTGTACGCCATAGCTTATCATAAACAAAGAAGGCATGCATCTTGGAGGACATGATGTTGGAATGTTATGGAAAGACATAGGTGGGAAATGGTGAGTAGATGTTATATTTCATGTATACATATATAAAATCCAAAATAAAAGAAAAAATAGAACTGTATAAAAGAATAAGTATCTGACCATCCTGAATTTTTTGGGGGGTCTTTTTGAGACAGGGTCTCCCTGTAGACCCAGCTGTCCTAGAATTTTCTCTGTAGACCAGGCTGGCCTTAAACTCACAAAGATCTGCCTGTCTCTGCCTCCCAAGTGCTAGGATTAAAGCACCACCAAGCCCGCCCCATCCTGAATTTTATGACAGTTTCTAAAATGAAAGAAAGAAAGAGAGAGAGAGAGAGAGAGAGAGAGAGAGAGAGAGAGAGAGAGAGAAAGAAAGAAAGAAAGAAAGAAAGAAAGAAAGAAAGAAAGAAAGAAAGAAAGAAAGAAAGAAAGAAGAAAGAAAGAAAGACTCTCTCATTATTGAAGGGAACTTTACTCAGTGAGTATTTAAAGTTATTGTTATTTCCTTGGTCCACTTTCCTCAACTTGTGCTGAAAATTTCCAGTCAAGTTCCATTTCAAGATAATGCCAATCAGCAAGACTGAACACTGATGACTCTGAAAAGAGTGATGAAACTCTGATGTCCTCTAGGATTAGGTCAGAGAAAACAGCATTTAAATGTATTTCTTAAATATATATTTCATGTGTTCAATGAATGTCTCTATTTCTTGAGTAAATTTTCTGTTTCCATAATGAATATATTGGTATGTATTTGAACTCCTATTGCACTCATTCCTGTACTTATTGTTATTGAAATAATTATCCTATTTATTTAACCTATAGTTCTAATCATCTGATTAACTGCCAATATTATAAAATTTATCAATGCATTTTATTGGAGGAACAACTTTAGTCTTCTATGAATTTTGCAAACAGCCTTTTTCACTTTTATTATTTTATTCCTTCTAACAACCCTGGAATTTTCTGTAATCTTAATTCTAGCCTATGTATTTACTCTCTGGTCTATATTTTCATGGAAACTCTTAATGCTCCCCCCAACTCATGCTTATCATAATCAGTTCATGATTGCTAACAGGAGCTTACTCAGTTCTCCTTATTTCTGACCTAGTAATGACTCCATCTTAATTCTATTATTCTTCTTAGCCTAGCTCTAACTGACAACACACTGTATCAGTAAGTTCATGAAGGAAATTTGCAATGAGATGACAGCCTTATTGTCAAAAAATACCCGTGATATGGTATAATTTTATCATTTCAGAGATTTGCTTTTTTTTTTTTTTTTTTTTTCTTTTTGAGACAGGGTCTCCCTGTAGCCCCAGTTGTCCTGGAACTCACTCTTTAGACCAGACTGGCCTTGAACTCAAAGATCCTCTTGCCTCTGCCTCCCAAGTGCTAGGATTAAAGGCATGAGCCAGAGATTCACTTTTTAAAGAGGGATTTTCTTGAGGTTTTAGTTATTCTAGTGTAGTCTTTACACATGAACAACCAATGCTATTAACCTTACAAGAACTAATCAAGCTGGTGCTGACTTCAAAGCTTAGTCTCTACTGCCTGGCTTTCATAATGTTTGGAAGTGCTGTGCAAGCCACCTGAAGAGAAAATTTAGTGTGGACATTTCCCCCTTGTCAATCCTGTGAGCTATAATAAATGGCCTGGAAGATATGTCAACTTGTGTAATAGTGGCATGGATGTTAAAGAAGTAACCAATTACTTTCTCATTAGATTTAAGGTCTGTTTCAAAGGATGGAGCCCATAACTGACATTGATATCAGGACTTGAAGCTTGAGACTTGGCAGCCCACAGGCCATTGGAGAAAGCTGAATGTAACTATTTTGCTAAATAAATATATTAAACTGATTTCTAATGGCTTACTTTTATACTATAGATTAATCATCTCCCAACTCATCAGAAAACTTTCCTTACATAGCAGACGGTGATTAGCATAGGAAACCACAACCAGCCAAAGTGCAGAGAATAAGAGGCTTCTGACTGCTTATCCCTGATTAGGAATGCTTCATCCAGCTTTTGCCTCCCAAGGTTCAGGGATCATTGGGGGAAGAAGGGGTGGCAATATTGTAAGAGCCAGAGGGTGTGGATGACCACAAGAAAACATTATTTTATGGAAAAATTATTTCCAGATTGCTGATCAGTTGTCAGCATTTCAACATGTTCATATGATCATGTAGAAATGCTGACAGCATGGACAAATCCCATGTTATCTCAAGCCAGACAAAATCCAAAATCCCAACATAGAACTGGGGAAGTGGATAAGAACTACTGGCAACTGATGGCCATAGGGAAAGGGAGATTGAGTCTTGTTGAAGGATGAGACTCTTAGTAATTTAACCTTGCTCCAGGGGATGATCTCATACCAAAGGACATTTAATGACACAAACCTGACACTAAAAGTATATATATATATAAGATACATTCTTCGATGTATAAATATATATAGAGAGAGAGAGAGAGAGAGAGAGAGAGATAAATATAGATAGATAGATAGATAGATAGATAGATAGATAGATAGATAGATATGATGTAGCTATATTATAGTACATAAATTTTGTGGGGTATTAGAAAGATGTAGATACAGGAGGTAACCTAAACACGAAAATATATTGCATGAAATTGACAAAAATGCCTTAGTCAATCAAAAAATAAAACAATTTATAACTTTCTGAAAAATAGTATAGAGGAGCTGTATTACAAACTTTAATTCATGAATATGTCTGGTTGTAACCATTTCTTCTAAAGTGTAACCATTTCCTCTTAGAAGAAAGAAACAAGCTCTAAGTTTTGGGAATCTCAAGAAAGTTACAAGCCTTGGAAGCTCATGAGATATACTAGGTTTTAGAAACTCAGAAAGTTACAAGATTCTTAAGGCTATTCCTCAGGCTGATAAAGTAGTTATCAATTGTTAAAGAATTGAGCTTTTCCAGATCAGGCAGGGAACTCTAGGGGTGCAGTATTCATGAGCAGGGACCCCTAATGGGGTAGGCTTCTGGGTGATGTATTAGTCATTGAATAATCCAAGTTAGACCTGTGTAGAACTGTTTCTTTGGTTTCTTGTTGGAGCTATGTCTGAGCTTAGCTAATGTTTGTTAATGTGTACCCAGGAAAAGCCACACTACAACCATGGCTGCTTTGGGTGTTCCGTTTTGTTGTTGTTGTTGTTGTTGTTGTTGTTTTCCTCTAGTGATGACCCTCTTTAGTCTGTAAACACAACAATTTTTCCATACCCTTTGATTTTGACTGATTGTTTTCTCCTGAATATTTCTTGGAAATCTGGGAATGTGGGGAATTCATGCATGATATTTACTTTGTCAGCACATGGTAGGAGATTACATTTACTTTGTCAGCACGTGGTGGGAGATTATACTAAATGGCCTATAATAAACTGGCATGGGTTGTGTCTAGGCCAATGACTAGTAGAGATAATAAAGAGCCCACAGTATAATTCTACCCTTGCAGCCACCAATGCAGCCCTTCCCTGAGATCTAGCCTTTATTTGACTTGGAATTGACTATTATATCATTATGATGATCATTTACCACTGCAAGAAAATAGTTCCTGTGTTGAACAATTGAGAGTGCAGAGTTAATTTTCCAGTGTGGCACAACTGAATGCATGCTAAATACATCAATGGTTCATTATTGCCTAATATAGGGCACTGTTTCATTTTTAATATAATCCAAGTTTCATTATTCATTTAGCTTCAGAAGAATACTTATCATGCCTGCTTCTTGGTACTCTCTTCTAGAAATTAGTAATACCAATTATGTGTCATAATTTTGTTATCAAGTATTGAGAAGCTAACTAGATGAGCTTTTCTGTATTTCTTTGAATACTCTGTCCTCCATTCCATTTAATTTATCTAATTCACCTACCCGTTCCATTTGTTCTATGCCTCCTTGAGTGATTCACCAGCCTCCCTCAGCCATTAAAGATAATTAGAAACAATTCACCACTCTCATATTCTCCCTTCCCTTTTACGCATTTTGTTCCTTCTGAGCTCTATCAAGCCAGCCTCACTTTCATTACTGTGATCAATTATATTTTTAGGAATTTTTTTTTCTTTCTGAGACAGGATCTCCCTATAGCCTCATCTGAGCTGGAGTTCACTATGTAGACCAAGCTGGCTTTGATACCACAGAGATCTGTCTGCTTCTGTCTCTTGAGTGCTGGGATTAAAGGCCTCAACCACCACAGCCAGCTATTCCTAACATTTTAATGCCACAAACTTCTACTTTTCATTAGTTCATGGTACTTCCTTGTTGAAAAAAATAATTGTCTAACACACACATTTATAAGGTGTACATCCACGTGCATATACAAAATCTCTATACAGAGATAGATGATAGATAGATAGATAGATAGATAGATAGATAGATAGATAGATGATAGATAAAGTATGTATATATGGATATATACTTAGAAACATTATAAATTACACCTGAAATCTTATTTGCAAGCTATTGCCTACCACTCTTATAGTCTTTACAAATAGTTCTATACAAATAGTCTATACGAATAATCCAATAACTTGAAAATGGTGGGTTTTTGTTTGGAAAATAGAATAAGAAAATAGAAGGTTGAATTTCTCATTTTTTCTCAAATAGCAACTAAACATAAATGATCTACATGCTGGTACTACATTGTGGGACCATTGTTTAATCAGATAAAACCTACATTCAGTAATAACTAAGAGAATTCCCTTTTTGCCCTATCATAGTATGCCTTATAGTTTAGTAACTTACATGTATATAGATTCTCTATTATTATATTTTTCATAGGGAAAAACACAAGTGCTATATCTTTTCATCAGAATACCTAGAATACACTGATGATAGTAATCCTTTAAAATACAGTAAATAACCTTTACTAGATTATCTACAGAAATGAAAATGTAATATAATTATAAAATTATGTAGGCTATTCCTATAATGTACATAATATAATTTTTAAATACCTTGTAGGAATTTTGAAAGGCAAAAATAATTTTTTTCTTTCTTTTTATCGATGCTTTGTGTATTTCATACATCAATTTCTACCAAATGGAACACATGCTCTGAATGTTCAGTGACATTTAGATTTATCGAGTTGTCTTCTAAAGATGGATTTGATTGTGAATAGAAGTTAGTGCCAATTCATTACACATAGTGACCTATTTTGGGCATAGGTGAGTTGATCTCTAGAATCCTGAACTCTGATGATCTTGAGCTGATCAGATTCCGCCAGGTGAATATCTATGGGCCCCTATTGCACTAGAGATCCAGAAAAAGTAGTATGTGCATTATGAGCTTGTAGGATTGAAGTGTGAGCCAATAGACTCCTTTTGCTCATTTTGTCATTATGTCTTCTATTGAAAAGGAAAAGAAAATAATTCAATTATGCCCAGAATCTATAAGGAAAGAAGGTTTAGCTTTTGCTATGTAAAGGAAGGTTGAAATACCAGAAAATTCAGAGGGGGAAAAGAAAAAAATGCAAGACAAATTAGGATGTAGCAATGAACAAATTAATAGTAAGAGGACTGGGACTGTGGAGATATGGGTTTGGGGCTTATATTTTATACTAGCTTTATTCCATTTACTAATAATAGAGATATTTGGAAATCACAAGGAATAACCACAGTCAATTTTTCCTTTCCCAAAGCACTGACCATTGAACTAAAGCATTTTCAATTTGGTTCACAGAACAAAATTCACAAAAAAGGAACTGAAAGAAAATGCAAAAGTGCTATGACCAATCGATACAAACTAGCTGGCAGGATGGAAACTGTCAAGTCATATTCAGAGTTAAAGAATCAGTTTGAGAAATTAACACAAGGTTTCATTTCAAGTGATAATCAACTTAAAGCCCTAAAAATTCTCCTCATGCAACTCCAAAGTATCTTGACCTCTCTAATTCAATACATAACTTCTGCATGGCAAGAGAGACACTCTTTAAAGTCTAGGCACTTTTATACAGTGAAGGCACAATGGATAACTTCTCAAACAAGCCAGTGTTCTCCCGTTTATGTTGATCACATCCACAGTGTGACCATTTTTGTTCCCATTTTTTTTGTTGTTGTTGTTAGCAGATGGTTAGTAAGGGCTAAATCTGAGGAATCCCTCCACACAGCTTCTTCTGCTTGAATGATGCCTTTGTCACCTCAAGTGTCCCAAATTAAGTTCAAGAATTATAAAGAAACTCACAATCCTCTTCTTTGGATCCAGGCCTGGAAGTTCACAGAAATGAAAAGAAAGAGTGAACACAGTCATGAGCTTTTGCTTGTCTATCATACTTCTTGGTAGACTGAGATTATGTTGTTATAGTGTCTTCATGACTAAGGACATTGCCAACTGGCTTATAGATTCATTCCAATCTTGTTTGAAAATAAATGTGTAAGAAGCAACCCTGAGCCTGATGACTTGGAGTAGTGGAGTTCTTCCTTCACACAGATACTTCTCAATTAGCCAAGTGGGAGACAGACTGTGAGTTTAGACCCCAGCCAATGAGTTGAAGAGACAGTCCTATTTCTTTTTTTTTCTTTTTTTTTAATTTTTTAAATTTATTTATTTTTTTTTATTTT
>VZQC01001442.1:5237450-5264013 GCA_009823505.1 Rhizomys pruinosus
TTTTTTTTTCATTTTTAGCTATAAGTGATAATCCATGAGTACAAGCATCCTTCATGCAAAACCTATCTGCAGGCTGTTGTGCCCAAACACCTACAGCCCCACCATCCAGTGGGGGGTGACAGGTTGTTTGTTCAATCAAGTTGATCAAATGAGTGTCCAGACTACATTGCTGTAGTTTCACCATTCACCCCAATCGTAGCCCTTACATTCTACCACGCCCCCTCTTCCTTTTTTAAATTTATTTTATGTGTATGAATGTACTGTCTGCATGCAAGTCTGCGCACCCGTGTCATGCAATGCCTTGGAGGTCAGAAGAGGGTCTCGGATTCCCCTGGAACTGGAGTTCTCCTGGAATTGGAGTTTCAGACGGTTCTTGGCCGCCATGTGGGTGCTGGGGATCGAACCTAGGTCCTCTGCAAGAGCGGACAGCGCTCTTAACCGCTAGGCCATCTCTCCAGCTCAGTCCTCTTTCTTTGGGGATACAAATCCCAGAAGTTTCTGTATCTTTTGTGTACTTGCTGGATCTGACCGATCATGCAAATCACCCTTTTGCAACAGTAAAATCTGCCTTGCTAAGTTACATTCACTTTGTGTGTTCTTTTATGTTAAAAATAAGGTCCTTAGACATCAGATTTTATTTCTAACAAATGGGAAATACAACTTATAGAAAACTCACACTTTTTGTATCATGGTGGTGGGCAGAGTGTTAGACAGGGAGGTATTACAGGGGGCATGATACAGGAGCCTGGGACTGGTCCTAAGAGATGATGTTATTCTGTTTATGAAAGCAACTTGCAGTATGCAATAAAGTGAATTCTCCATTACCAACACACAGAATTCCTGGATCCATTATTTTTGCTTGTATACAGGCTGCAGCAGGCCTGAACTTTGAGTGTCCTGTATATGAGGATCCATCAGACCACTAGCCTGGTGTATTACCATGGGGCTGGACAGAGACTAATCACCAGCTGTGGAGAGTGAGCTGCCAACAGTGTAGGCTGAAGATAGGCCATCAGCCATCAGCCATCAGCCTGAAATTCTTATCCAGAGGTTACCATTTTCTGAGTAGGTAAGTGGACACAACCAAATGGGAAGTGTTCTGCTTCCCAGGCTAATGAGCTGGATTTAGAAATACTTCCCAGGTAGGGCTATGAACATGGACAGCTGATCTCTGAGCTGAGGGGTCAGTTCTCTAGCAGTGGCCGCAGGCTGCAGCCACTGATTCCCTCACCTTAGCAGAACTGTGTTGTACCTGCTCATAGCTGGAGGTGCTTCCTACAGTATATTGCATACTGTATTCTGTAAAAAAAAAAAAGGGTCTAATAGTCAATAGCGACTCAAGTAATTTTCAAATAATTTACATAAAAGAACAAAAACATATGTGCGGGGGTCGCACCAGGAGTCTTGGCCAGCCCTGGACCTGCAGGACTGGCTGGACCGAGGAGGGTCAGGTGTGTCTGTTCGCCCTCTCCGCAGCCTCCCTGTCCCAGGAGACAATCAGACGCAGCAGGGAGCCAAGTCGCAAGGTCTCGTTTATTGTGGGCAACACAGCAGTTTATAAAGGCAAAAACCACAAAGATGTTTCTATGGTGCCAAGCGGGCAGCCAATTGTTTCAAAGGGCTAGGTAGCACGCAGGCTGTATGTAATGATGATTCCATAGAACTTAATGGAAGACAGGTACTGATCTCGAGCTGACCACGAGTAGGGAAGTACCTTTGAGCCTATCAGAATTCCCCTTTTTCTTCCTCCCCTATTCAGTTGTGGTCATAGTGACCGTTGTAATTACAATGGTTTACATGACTCTTTGACTGAAGTTATTCGATAGGTGGGGGACAGTCAGTGAAACTCAAGCCAGGCTTAGAGATTTCCAACAGGCCACATTTTTGGAGAGCCTGTAGGGCCCAACACATTTGAAGAGAAAAATGTTGTGGAAACAAAATAGAAAAATAGAAGGAAATATGGATAAATAATAGATGTGGATAGGAGAGGAAGAGAAAAAGAAATTGGTTACAAGAATAGTTGGTCTCCTAGTTTGCATTGAAGAAATATTGATTCTAGATGAAATATACTTTTTGTACAAAGATGTAGCTTCTCTTCTTGGAAATGCTGCTTTGCTTTTGCCATGTATTCCAGAGATTGGAGCTGACATTAGGCTGACTTGTGCTACATCCCTAGTACAATGTACCCTAACCACCCCTAACCAGTGGCCACCATCATGGGGCATGCTTCTTTGACTTAACTGTGAGAGCGGCTTTTCTAGGATTGCCTACTTTTACAGTACAGTAATGCTTCTGCATTTATAAAACAAAGAAAGGGGAACTGTAAGAACGATTTACAGTATGGACAGAATTGGGACTAATGACTTTCACTAAATGTAGCACCATGAAACTTCTGTTTCTAATCCAAACAATGTCAATGAGCCTTGGGATCTTGTGACTTGGCCATCTGATCTTAATCCCTCAAGACCCCACCTTGCTATTCACCCAAGCCAATGAATGAATGTGGTTGTGCTTGAATTACCATATCAAGTCCTTAAAAGGTATGGTATTCTCAGTGGGAACCTTGAGAATACAGGTGTCTGCTTGATAGTATGTGTATGAGATATGTTAGACCTAGGGATCAAAGTACAAGATTTTCTGAGAAGAGAAGAGTGGATCCAAGCTTCTCTCCCCAAATTGTTGCTGGAGAATCTGAATCAAAGTATGAGTGAGAACTGGTTTGGAACACAGTTCTGCAAAACATTAGAAAATATAAACACAAAGTTCAAGTCCACTCTTAGCCATACATGCTAAGAGTCAGACTGTTATTTATTCAGTGACAACCATATTGGAGCCGAGGAATGTACTTTTTGCCTCATTTGAAGTTTGCGTTTCATCTAACATGTTTGCCTTAAAATTTGGGGAAAGAAAAAGTTTGCATTTTCAAGCTGAATAAGCTGCCTTGCATTTATGTTTGTTGTATATTATAGTAGACACTGAAGGATTGGATGTGTTGGATTTAGAAGATCTTTTGCAGCTTACTCCTAATCTTAATTAGTCACCTGCACACCTGCTTATTTCTACACCATCTCTTGTCTGTTGCACTCTGTTGCCTTAGTGACAAGCAGTCATGCCACATGTCTGCCCAGGACTTTATTTGTCAAGTTGAAGTCACAGAAAGCGCAGCACCTTGTTTTGGATGGAGCTGGATAAGATAAATCTTGTTTTTCTCTTTTTCTTCTGTTAACAGCTAGCTGCTTTTGAAAAAAAAGTAAAGCTTTTTTTCAGACTGAATACATAAAATAAGGAAGTTTGAAACTATAGTCAGCAGCCTGCAAAGGTTAGAGCCAGATAAATTACAAAGCTGCAGTGGCATAACAAATAGCACGTTGGAAAAACACGGTATTATTTCCTCTGTTCCCTTTTTAGATTTAGCTCAAAGAAAAAATAATGGTAAACTGTGGTACAGGGAAAAGGACCAATGCTGGAAGTGGTTTCAAGTTTAAGCATTGTACTGCACTTAATCTGTGCTAACATAATAGCTTTGTAAAATGAACATTTGTTACTTGGTTAAAAAGTAAATAAAAATATTGATGTAGCACCATTAGTCTCCAGAGGAAATTCCATATACTCATGGAAGTATATGTTCCACCAAAATTTATAATTATCTCCCTATTTTAATATTATACAACTCAATCCATTATCAATTCATATTCCCACTGACAATGTGTGCTGTTATCATCACTGCTCTTGCTATCTTTTGTCTTCTTTTTGTGTATGTGTGATGTATGTGTGTAAGTGTTCATATGTATGTGCCTGTATGCATGGAGGTATTATGTGTGTGTGGGGGGGGCAAGTGGTTAATCTTGGATATAATCACTCTTCACCTTATTTTGTGCCCCAGGGTCCTAGACTGAACCTAAAATTAACAAATTAAAGTAGAGAAGCTGACCACTGAGGTCCTAGCCTCTGCCTCCTCAGCACTGGGATTACAGTCTTGGGCTATTGTTCTGGTTTGTCTTCCATTGCTGTGACAAAACACTCTGACCGACACCAACTTGGGGAGGAAAGGGTTTATTCGGCTCACATCTCCTGGGTCTTAGTTCATCACTCAGGGAACCGGAGGCAGGAACTCAGGGCAGAAACCTGGAGGCAGGAGCTAAAGCACGGGCCATGCAGGAATGCTGTTCACTGGCTTGCTCCCCTGGCCCATGCTCAGTCTGCCCTCTTATACTGTACACAACAACCTGCCCAGGGTGGCACCACTCATTGTGGGCCGGGTCCTCCCACACTGCTCGACAATCAAGACAATACTCCACAGATGCGGCCACAGGCCAATCCAATGGAGCCAATTCCCCAGTTGAGGCTCCCTCAACCCAGGTGTGTCAAGTTGACACTAAAGCCATCCAGCACAGCTGTCAAGACCCAAGACAGTTTGTTCACATGGGTGTTGGGGATCTGAAGTCAGGTCCTCATGCTTTGGCAGCAAGTGCTCTATCTACTGACTCTTTGTCAGGGTGTGTTTCATTTTTCTTTAAATATTTTTTTTAATTTTATTTATTTTTGCGTATGTATGAGTGTACTGTCTGCATGTAGGTTGGTGCACCCGTGTCTTACAATGCTTCGGAGGTCAGAAGAGGGTGTCGGATTCCCTGGAACTGGAGTTAAAGATGGTTTTCAGCTGCCATGTGGGTGCTGGGGATCCAACCCGGGTCCTCTGCAAGAGCAGTTGGCGCTCTTAACCACTAGGCCATCTCTCCAGCCCAGTGTTTCATTTTTCTGATTACAATTCTTAGTGAAGTGTGCTGATAGTTCATTGTGGTCTTTGTTTCTATTTTCCCAAAGAATAATGGTCAAGGTAGGCAAGCTGGGAATCTCAGCAGCTTTCTTGAGGAAGAGAATAGAGGAGAGAAGGAAAAAAGACATGAGCCCATGCAGGTTTAGAGCCTGGACAGAGGTCAGACACTTGGCCTGACTAGCCACCACATGATGGAGGAAGAAAGCTTTAGAGAAAAAGTACAGAAATATAAAATCCTAGAAGCAGTCCAAAGAGTCAAAGAAAATGTCTTTATATAAGGAGTATGAGGAAGAAAAGGAAAGATTACACTTCTGAAGTGTAATTTCTGAAGAATTCAGATCCATAAGCAGCATAATACTCCAGGACTCCAGGTAGGAAAAGCCCACTATCTCATTAACACAAGAGGTATTCGGGCCATTTATTTAGCATGGCTTAAGATGAATCTGCCTTCTCAGGGGAGGTCCCATGACCAGATGATTTTCAAGTGAAACTGGAAAGATGGATCTTTCAACAGACAGAGTGGAGATATTATAGTGTTTACCAATTAATCTTATGAGGCTGTTTGCTACTCTAACATTTTTCTCTGAGTATGTCTTTTTTTTTTTTTCTTTTACTAGTGACTTGTTTGGATACCTAATATATATTCTGAATGTTAATCCTCTGTCAACTGAATAGTTTGCAAATATTTGCCCTATTGTGGAGGTTGTCCCTTTACTCTATCATTGTTCTTCACTGTCCAGAAAGACTTTTTAGTTTGACATAATTCCCTTTGTTGAGTTTTGCTTTTGTTTCTTCAGCTTTGAAGTATTATCAAAAAATCCTTGCCAAGACCAACACCCTGAAGTATCTCTCCTCTCCTTTCTTCTACTTGTATGTTACTTTTAGGTCATGTAGTCAAGGCTTTGATCTAAGAAATCACTTTTCTCAGTAATGAATTACAAGATAAAGTGAACATAGAAAAGATGTCTGGCCTTTTGTTGAAAGGAAGAATATACTTCTAGGGAAATACACTTTAATTTGTGACCTGTAATCATTAGCTGTTTCTAGAATAGTAGGCAGAGTGGTTTTCACACAAATATAATAACATTTAAGGGAGAAATGCTAAAAGGATAAAGGGTTAAGTGCTGTAATAACTGAAAGAAATGTAGTATATATGTAAGGTAGAAAGCATCAAAGAAAAATGGCAAAAACACAGAAAAGCTTTGAGACAGTTTCTGACATTCAACAGACTCTGGGGCTGCAGTTGTTTGAGGTTAGAGCCTATTGCACACTCTTCCTAATTCCAGGATCAGACTATCAACTGACAATAAACCAGAGTGTTGTTATTTATACCACATAAATCAGTACAAGGTTTCGGTTTATATATTCCCTAAGGAGACAGTGATTGAGACAGGAGGCTATGCATCTGAACAGCTTTTGCTGCAGTAGTTCAGGTGAAATATTGTTTTAAAATACTAGGAGACTGATAAGGTATAAGTATAAATTAAACAGCTCTGAGAAGTTGAAATAACACTTGGTGAGAAGAACTGAGACAAAAAGAAGAGAAAATAGCAAAAAGTACAATGCTAGCTACCATTTACAAAACAGACACATCTAAATATGCTTTGATTTGAAAAGTGGTTGTGACCCATAGGTATGTAGATCAAGGAACAACAGAGACCTAAGTGTGGCTAGCTTTCCTTCCCTTCTTGATACTGTGGAGATATGTGTGGGGAATGTAGCTGGAGTCTAAAGTTTGAGCCTGTGTCAGAATGGGTTTCCTGACTGTGGAGCCAATAATTGGCTTAATCTCAAGAAGTCCATGTTAAGGATACACATAGTGGACAAAAACAACCAACCAACCAACCAACCAACCAACAAACAAACAAACAACAACAACAATAACAAAACCCCAGGATTTCAGCATACAAGACCTCATGAGAATATTCAGAGAAATTTTGGACAATGCAGTTTTGCAAAATAATGAGGGCAGGGAAAGAAAATGTGTGATTTATTTGGCCATAATCAATGTCAATACATGAAGTAGTGAATGCCTTATCACATGATGTTATAAACATTGATATCTCAGTCTACAAAATAATTTTACTATTGAAATAACCTTCATTCTCCTAGAAACATATGTAGAGAAAACATCTTTAAGATGACTCCATGAGTCAAATCTGAGCCATTATTAAAACCAGAATTTTCTTATCCTGATATTCTAGAAGTCTAAATGTGGCATGCAAAAAAATTTAAATTTTTCCACTTAAATATAATGACAATGTAGGTATTAATGTTAAGCCTGTTTAATATATAATAATAATCACAATTTTAAAATTATTTTTGAGAATTTCATATATGGATATAATCAAATGTGATCTTATTTATACTCCCATTTCTCCTCTCACACTTTTCTCATATTCTTCTAAACATGCTGCTCTCAAAATTTCATTTGTTTGATAACTCAGTATAAAGAGGTACATATGTATATAGGTATGGAATCATCCCTTGGAGCATGGGAAGGCTACCAGTGGCCATATCTTCAGTAAAGAATTATTCTTCCTTCCCAGTTGACAAAAGAAGAATTATTCTTCTTCCCCAAGAAACTATCAACTGCCAATAGTTCTTAAGTATGTGGTGGGCCTGGAGGTCTATGCTGGGATGTTGGCTGCCTATATCTTTTAGAGGCCTTATGCAAATAAACATACCTACTGCGAGTTCACGTGTCTGATAGCCATATCATGTCCAGAAGACAGAATTTCACAACTCTCCTCCCCAGGTCTTACATTCTTTCTGCCTTCTCTTCTGTGATGTTCTCTGAGCCTAGGTGATAGGGGGTTTAATACTGATGGGCTGCACACTGAGTCTCTTACACTCAGCACTTTGACCAGTAATGCATTTTCAACTAACTGCTATCCACTGCAAAAGAAGCTTCCCTGACCAAGGCTGAAAATACCTCAGATTTATGAGTATAAATATAAATACTTAGAAGGGAATTAGATATTATGGTTATTTAGCAAAATAACAATAGCAGTTTATGCCCTACAGTGTATAATCATCTTAACTATAGGTCTTTGATCAAGAGTATATTACACAGACATGAAGTTCCTTCCTGTGGATCACCTCTGATCCAATAAAAACGTGGTTACTAACCCCATCACAGTCTTGATGCTATTGTACCAGTAGGTAGATCTTGCCTGGCAGGTAGATATTGCAGTATGCAAGGTTGGGATCTTTTCCCTTGAAGCCTACATAGTGCTTTCCAGCACTATGAAAGCCAGCCAGAAGGGAAGAAATTACTCAGTGGATTTGAGATTGATTCTGTTACATCCTAGAGCCAAACTTGGTAGGATCTTAACAGGGTTTTATCATATATATTTGGTAACCAAGAGCAGTGACAACAGCTTGTGTTTTTTCAGAGAACTCTGGGTACTCCCTGGCCAATAACTCATAGGGAGATAGCCCATGCCTTGAACTATGGATTTCATTTAATAACTCATGTAGATTGGAAAACAGATTGTGACCCATACTGGGTAATTCCATTAGAATTTTTCTTTAAGACGTTTATGGAAATTAGCTTGCTAAATAGTGAGTTTTTGTATGCATTTTTAATACATCTTTATTTTTGGTTAAACCATTCTCTAATCCCTCCTCTATCACATACCTGCTGTTCCTCTTCATCCTTAACATTTAGCTCTGAGTATCACCTCTTCCTTTTTTTTTTTCACATGAGTTCTACTCTCCTCAACTCAGTTTTTAATTGGGTCATGAGATAGCCCTGCATGGCTGACAATTGCTTCTTCTTTTGAGTTAGTGCTCCCTTTCCAAATATCCCAATAAACCATAGGAAGGTATTCCATGCCTTAAAATATGCTTTTCATTAAATATATCTCTTCCTGCTCAAGTGTTTCTCTTCCTAGTATTCTCCCTCACTACATTCATTTTACCTATAACCCTTCTCTCCCCCTCTTAAAATGATCCCCTAAATGCCTCTCACTTTCCCAGTTTCTACTTGTGTTCCAAGTTAAACAAAATACAAACAAACAAAAAGACTTGAAATTAGCATCCACATATGAGAAAGAACATATAACATTTGTCTTTCTGGGCTTTGGTTACTTTATTCAGTGTAATTTTTTCCAATATCATCTATTTACCTGGAAATTTGAATAATTTTGTTTATAATTAATATTTTAGTGTTTATACCTCACATTTTCTTATTCATTCACCTATTAATGAATATCTAGGTTGATTCTATTTCTTATCAGCTGTGAACAGAGCAGGAATGAATACTGATGTGCAAGTATCTGTGGATAAAGTCTGTTAGCTGTATGTCTAAGAGTGGTAGAGTTGGATTATGCAAAGTTTTATTTTGAGTTTATTGAGAAATCTCCAGACTGATTTAAAAAGTTGCTTGGACTAGTTTACATCCCCAACAATAGTGTAGGATCATCACCTTTAGGAACATTAAAAACAACAACATTTGTTGTGAATTTTAATCCTCATGATGACCATTTTGACTTGGCAGAGTCATAGTATCATGAAGTACCTTTAATCTGTATTTCTGTAGTGGCTAAGATTGTTGAGCATTTTAAAAAGAGTTTCCACTAGCCATACATTATCTTTATATGATAATTTTCTGTACGGTTCCATGGTCCATTTCTGAAATTGGTGTTGTTTATTTTCTTAATGTTTAGTTTTTGAGTTCTTTGTTTATTATAGACACATATATCATAGGTATTATATATTATATACCATTATTATATATTGTATTATATCTATATATAATATATGTATATATTAGATACCATTCTGAGGGCATTCATTCACTTCTTTCGGTTTCCTTTGTGTACAGAAGCATTATAGTTTCAGGAAATAACGTCTTTTTACTAATGGTGTTTCTTCCTCTGTTTCTGAAGTGATACTCAGAAAGCTCTTACCTGGGCCTACAGGGCAAACCATGCTACCAACTTTTCCACTGGAAATTTCAGGGGCTATGTTGAGGTCTTTTGTCCATTTGCAGTTGACTTGTGCTGGGTGACAGATGAGAATCTATGTTTATTTTTCTGCACACTCAAATCCAGTTTCCCAGGACCATTTGTTAAAAATGTTGTGTTTCCAATGTATATTTTTGGTGACTTTATCAAAAATAAGGAAACTAATTATGTGGACTTATATCTGGATCTTCAATTTTATTCCATTGACTGATGTGCTGGATTTTTGTGCCAATTAATACAATGTTTCTATTACTATGTCTCTGTAGTAGAATTTGAAATCCAGTGTGATGATACCTCCTGAATTTTCTTTTTGTTTAGGGTTACTTTGATATTTTTAGTCCTTTGTGATCATTGAAAAATGATATTGGAATTTGATTGGGATTGCATTGAATCTGTAGATAGGATGATCATTTTCAGAATATTAATTTTCCAATCCATGAGCAGTTGGTATCTTTCCATTTTCTAGTGTCTCCCTTGGTTTCTTTATTCAGTGTCTTGAAGTTTTCATTATAAATTACTTTTGTTTCCTTGATTATGTTTATTACCATGTATGTTATTTTCCTTGTGGCTGTTGTGAATGGTATTGTTTCCCTGATTTCTTTTTTTACAGTGTTTGTATTAGTAAATAGGGCAGCTATGGATTTTCTGTGTTGATTGTTTTTCTGACATTTTGCCAAAATTATTTTCAAGCCTAGGAGATTTGAGTGGAGTCTTTGGGATATCTTATATAAAGAATCATATCACTGGCAGGTAGGCATACCTTGATCACCTCTTCTACTTCTATCTATTTTACTGTCTTCACTTTTCTTAGTGCTGTAGCTAAGGCTACAAGTAGTGTATTGAGGAAAAATGGAGCGAGCATGAGTGGACACACTTGCCTTGTTTATCTTTTTTGAATTTCGTATTGATTTTTTGCATGCCATACTTCTTGATTGTATTTGGAACACCTCCATTTCTGTACCCTTGTACACCTACCCCACCAGATTTCATGCATTCTATCATTACGATGAGAAATATTGAGTAAAATTTGTTTTGATTAGCATTTTAGTTGAACTTTTTTTTCTCCACTTAGCATGATGTTGGTAATAGTTTTACAATATATCTTTCATTATGTGGAGGTATGTTCCCTCCATCCACAGCCTTGCCATGACTTTTATTATGAAAGGATGTTGGATTTTGTAAAATTTTATTTTTGTTGCTAGTGAGATGATCATGTGATTTTGCTTTAAGTCTATGTATTGAAAAACATTTATTGATATATGTATGTTTAACCATTTTTGCATATCTGGAATAAAGCAACTTGAACTTGATGAATGATGGTTTGGATATGAACTCATTCTTTTTTTTTATTTTTATTGATGCTTTGTGTATTTCATACATCATTTTCCAATTCCGTTCAGGCATATATCCCCTTCCCTTCCCCCCACCCCACCCCTACCCATACCAGATCATGCATTCTGCCGTAACTTTTCTGCATCTTTCTCTGCTTTTTTTTGTTTTGTTTTGTTTTGTTTTCATTTTTTTTAACAATAAGTGATAATTTGTGAGTACAAGCATCCTTCATGTAAAACCAATTTGCAAGCAGTTGTGCTCAAACCCACACAGCTCATGGGTCCCACCATCCAGCAGGGGAGGGGGGGCTTGTATGTTCAATCAAGTTGGTCAAATGAGTGTCCAGTCTATATTGTTGTAGTTTCACCATTCACCCTAATAGCAGCCCTTACATTCTACTACGCCCCCTCTTCCGCAGATTGTTCCCTAGGCTTAGAAAAGGGGCACAGGTGGATGAGAAGCCAAACAGTCTACTTTCTCTGGAGCTGTTGTCTTGGTCTCTAGTCAATTCTGGCTGTTTTCTTTCATGGGCTGCCAGCTTGTCCAGGCATAACCTTTCGATCCTACTAATGAAGCACATGCAATTAGATATATAGGTATTTAAACAGTATAATATATAGCCTTTCGATCCTACTAATGAAGCACACGCAATTAGATATATAGTCCCTCTGGAATACCAGACTGTGTACCAAAGGCCACTAAACAAATAAAGCAAAAATAGGTCTCCTTGAGGTTCCAAGCAAGACTCCTCTGTCAGCACCAGCTCACCTCATCTGCCTGGAAAAACTGAGCAGCAGTGGCCATCATTATGTCTGTATATCCCAAATTAATTGGCTATTAGCTCCTCCTTGAAGGAATAACCAATGGCTGATGCCACAAGCTTACATCCTCTAATGGTTAGGAGATGTTATAAACCACACGAAAACCCTGTCATACTTAACAGAAGAAAATGTAATTCATAGATTAACATACCATTCAAACATCTGTGTCTATACCAAAGTAACCTACCATAACAATTAGTACTGTTTAAATACCTATATATCTAATTGCAGGTGAACTCGATTTTTATCTGCTAGTATTTTACTGAGAATTGGTCTATTTTTATCATGGAAATTCTGTCAGGTTTTAGTACCATAGTTATGCTACCTTGATAAAAAGACTTTGGGAGCATTCCTTCCTTCATGATTTTATAGAATAATTGAAGAAATATTGCTGTTAACTTTTAATTGAAGTTCTGATAGAAATCTTTAGTAAATTTAACTTGTCCTGGGCTTTTTTCCTTGGGAAAATGTTATCACTGTTTAAATCTCATTGTTAGTTGTGGATCTGTGTAAAATGTTTATGTGATATTGGTTTAATTTTTGTATATTGTATGTAACTGAGAATGCACCCATTTCTTTGAGGATTTCCAAGTTCATAGGATATAGCTTTTTTTTTTTGGTGTTTTTTTGAGACAGGGTCTCCCTTTAGTCCCAGCTATCCTGGAGCTTGCTCTGTAGACCAGGCTGGCCTTGAACTCACAGAGATCTGCCTGCCTCTGCCTCCCGAGTGCTGGGATTAAAGGTGTCTGCCATCATTCCCAGCTGAGGATATAGCTTTTTAAAGTATATCCTTATGAGTTTTCTTAAATTCATTGCTATCTGTTGAATATCTCCTTTTTCATTTCTAATTGTATTAAATTGGGTCTTTCCTTTTTTTAGTTAATTTTGTTAAAGGCTTGTCAACATTGTTTGTTTACATTTTTAAAAGACCTAACTCTTCATTGAATCCTTGTATTTTTTTTGTTGTTTCTTTTATTTAATAAATTTCCAACCTGATTTTTTAATCCATTCATATCTTAACTTTTTAGCTTTTTTTTTATTTTTTATTTTTTAATAATAGGTCATAAGTAATGAATACAGGCATCCTCATGTAAAACCAATTTGCAAGTAGCTACGCCCAAATTTATACAGCCCGAGGCCCCCGTTGTCCAGCTGTGGGAGCTTATATGTACTATCATGTCAATCAAATAAGAGTCCAGCTTATGTTTCATGTTTCTCCAAGGACTTCAGGTATATCATTTACATTTTAAGTTGAAATTTCTTAAAGTTTTGATGTAGGTACTTAGCTCTATAAACTTTCCTCTTAAAACTCACTTCATTATGTTCCACTGATTTTATTATGTTATGTTTTCATTTTCATCCAATTCTAGGAGTTTATTTATATCCTTCTTGATTTCTTCAGTGATCCAACTATTATTCATTAATGTGTTGTTTAGTCTCTATGTGTTTAGTAGTTTTCATAGCTTTTACTAATCTTGATATTATTTTTATTCCTTTGATAGCAAATCAAATACAAGATATTTCAATTTTCCCACATTTGTTGAGTCTTTGCTTTGTATCCTAATATGTTTACAATTATTTGGAAAAAAATCATGGGCTGCTAAGAATAATGTTTAGTGGTTAGGTAGACAATTCTGTAGATGTTTACAAAACTGATTTAATTTATGTCTATTAGGTATGTTTCTCTATTAGGAGCTGAGACCTTTAATATAGCCACCATGTAAGTTGAAATTAAAAATAATTTGAGAGTTTGAGAAAAATGAAATTCTGAAAATTGTGGACAAATATATAGAACTAGAGACATTTTTCCTGAGTATTGTAACTCAGAACCAGTGAAACAAACATTGTATGTCCTTGCTCATATGTGGATGCTAGTTTTGAATCTTTAGGTATGTGTGTTTCAAGTGGAAAACCCATATACATCACAAAACTAGTTAGGGACCATGAGACAGGGCTTCTTTTCTGGGAAGGTAGAATGCAATGTTATAAAGGGTAGAGGAGAACAATGGAATAAGAAGACTTAAATGAAGCAGGGAATGGGGTGGGCAAGGTAGAGGACAAAGTATGGTGAGGAAAACCTATCTTTAAAATAATTTAGAAAAAGTCATATGAAGACCTATTGCTATAGAACCTTTAATATATATATATATATATATATATATGTATTATATATATAAAATGGTTTTAAATTGAATTTCCAAATGACACAGGGACAATGCCCATACCAGTCATCACAGTCTAGCAAAATAAAGCATAATGCCAGGAATGGATTTTCCTCTTTTGGAGTTGTTTAGCAGGGGTGTCCCATGCAACATCTAACAATTCTGGCTATTGGCATTGCTCTTGATTGTCATCCAGAACTTGACAATAAGACCCTATTGCTGAGGACACTTCAAACCTGAGATGTAGAACAAACAGGATAAATCAAGGCGTGCTGACCTCAAAACACTTTCAGGACTTTCATAGTGATTGAAGATGCTGTGCTTGAGACAGGAAGAGAGAAGTCATTATATACCTTCATGCTATAAACCCTGTAAACTCCAATAATGATAAGCCTGGCAAGATAGGCCTACTGGTACAATAGTGAGACAAATTCGATGGGAGTAACTAATCATTTTCTAATTGGCTTTAATGTCTGATCCCAAAGACAAGCTCATACCTGGTAGTTTTATCAGGACCAGGAACCTGTGTCACGAAAGATCCCAGGCTGTATGTGAGAAACTGTTTCTAATATTCTGATAAGTTGATATAATATTAAAACAATTCTTAATGACTTATTGTTATAAACTTAGAGTAATTGCGTTGCTCAACTCTCACCAGAGAAGATTTTTGGAGCAGATGGAAATTAACACAGAATTTCACAAGTGGTCAATATGCAGAAAAGTTAACAGATTGTGGAATGGACATAACAAACTAGGACACCTAAAACACACCTTCTCCTTCTATGATTCAGAGATCATTATGGAATAGAAGGCAGAAATATTTTAAGAGCCTGAGGTGGTGGAGGAATAAAAGGAAGCCATGTTTTTTTTTCTGGACAAATAAGGCACTTATACACATGAACCTTCAGGACTTATGACTGCATGCACAAAACCTGTGCAAACTGAAGTCAGCCTAAAGTTCAAATGAATGAGTGACATGGGTAATGATCCCCACATATAGCTGAGGAACTATTAGCAATTGACAGCTGCTGGGAGAGGGAGGCCAGTTTTCTTTAAGGGTGTGATGGTAGATTGGTTGAGCAGGCTTCCAAAGACTGACCTAAACTTAAGACTATTTAGAAAACACAAATTAATCTCAATAGGCCTTAAAAACTCTCCAGGGTAGAGGTGAGATGTCTTTGCAGTTAAGAGCACTGTCTGCTTTTGAAAAAGATCTGGGTTCCATTGAAGATGCTGTCTTTACTCCAATGTGTCTTCTTGGCCTCCTTATCAAATATGAGATGGCTGAAATTGTATGTGCTCAGGTTTGGATCTTCAGTTTTATTCCATTGGTCAACAGGTGTCTGTTTTTGTGCCAGTACCAAGCTGTTTTTGAATCCCAACAAAGCTACCTTCTAGGTTGCACAAAGGTTTTTAATATGAGGACTTTCTTAACTCCCCCCCATAAAAAAGGAAATTGATGATGATGAGGTCGTCTCCAGCTGTAGATTGGAGCCAGCTGTTATAGAGTATTCTCTTGTAAAATTGGTTAAACTGCCTTCTTTAATTGACTAATGGACATAGAAATGTGAAAAGGATTATTCTCTATTCAGAACCAAATATAATGCTAAAGTCTCCTTAAGCTATGCACTTAAGCAAAATATATTAATACAGGAGCTCTGAAATCAACAAATGGATTTTCTACCAAGGAGATGTTGGCCAGGGGATCCAAGCTCCCACAAAAAGTAAAGGCTCCTCCTTGCCTCCAAACTGGGATATATGAGGAAGAGAGGCGATAGGACCTGCTGTTGAGACCTGACCTGATATAAACTTGGGAAAGATGTATGGAGACCCACTTGCAAGTGTACAGATGATCTCTGGAAATGCCAGGAGTGTTCCCAAAGGCCACTAAACCAATAAAGCAAATATAGTCTCCTTGAGTCAAGCAGGTCTTTTCTTGCAAAACAATAGTATTTTTTCCACATTGAGTTCAGATTTTAAATAAAGAAATTTTTTACTTTGAGACCACACATGCAAGTGTACATTGGTCTCTGGGATACCAGAGAGTGTTACCAAAGGCCACTAAACCAATAAAGCAAATATAGGTTCCTTGAGTCAAGCAAGACCCCGTCAGTGGGCTATACCTCATTGCCTGGAAAATTCTGTGCAGCAGTGGCAGCCATATATCTGTATTCCCAAATCTATTGGCTATTAGCTCTCCCTTGGAGGAATAACCCATGGCTGATGCCACAAGCTTCAATCCTTTCAATGGTTAGGAGTGTTATAAGCCACCGCAAGCCCTGTCATACTTAACAGAAGAAAATGTAATTCATGGAATTAACATACCATCCAAACATCTGGTCTATACCAAAGTAACCTAACCATAACCTTAGTACTGTTTTAATACCTATATATTTAATTGCATGTGTTTCATTAGTTAGGATCGAAAGGCTATATATATTATACTGTTTAAATACCTCTATATCTAATTGCATGTGCTTCATTAGTAAGATCGAAAGGTTATGCCTGACAAACTGCAGCCCAATGAAAAGAAACAGCCAAATTGAATAAACAAAAAAAAAAAACAGTCAGAGAAATAGACTGTTTTGCTTCTCATCTACCTGTGCCCCTTTTCTAGCTAGGGAAAAATCTGTGGAGGAAGAGGGGGCACAGTCGAATGTAAGGGCCGTGGAGTGAAATGGTGAAACTACAACAATATTAGACTGGACACTCATTTGACAATAGAAAAAAAACAGCCCCCCCCCCCCTGCTGGATGGTGGGACCCATGAGCTGTGTGGTTTGGCCAAACTGCTTGCAAATTGGTTTTACCTGAAGGATGCTTGTACTCACATGATATCACTTATTGTTAAAAAAATGAAACAAAAACAAAACAAAAAAAACAGAGAAAGAAGATGCAAAAGTTATGGCAGAATGCCATGATCTGGATGGGGTAGTGGGTGGGTGGTGGTGGGAAGGGAAGGGGATATATGCCTGAACTGAATTGGAAATGATGTATGAATACACAAAGCATCAATAAAAAAAAAATAATAATAAATAAATAAATTAAAATAAAGAAAAGAAAAAGATCTGGGTTCAATTCCCTATACCCACATGGCATCTAATAACTGTCTGTAATTCCAGTTCCATGGGATCCAACGTTATCTTCTGATGTCATTGCATGACACAGGTGCAATTACATACATGTAGGCAATTCACTCATACACATTAAAAACATCATATAGAACATGAAGTTTGTTGGAGTAGAGAGGTAGGGATGGTTCCTACGAATAAATGGGGAAGAGTCTGAATATAATCAAATTACATTGTTTGAAATGATTTAAGAATTAATAAAAAATATTGTTTAAAAAGAAAAGAAGACCTATTAATAAAAGATTTTTATTAATTCCCATTAATTTATCAATTTTGTTTTTCTTGGACCTCTTTGATGAACTGGTCTTGTGTTAATCATTCCAAATAACATCTTAAGTGTATTCAACCTTTTCTTCAGACTGACATATTCCTGGCTTAGTGGGCATTATTTCTTTTTATCATAAGATCTTTTTATTTTCCTTTAATTTTTATTAAATTTTATTTTATGAGTGTTTCACCTGCATGTATATAATTGCCTTTGTCATGCAATGCTCCCAGGGGCAAGAAGAGGGTGTCAGATCTCCTGGAACTGGAGTTATATATGGTTGTTAGCTGCTGTCTAGATGTTCACGGTCAAATGCAGGTCTTCCGGAAGAGAAGCTCTTTCTCTTAATTGCTGAGCTATCTCTAAAACCCTGCCCTTCAGTTTTAAGAGATAGTTTTGGTGGGTATAATAGTTTGGATTGATAGCTGTAATCATTGACAACTTGGATTACATTTTTTCAGGCTTTTATGGCTTTAAAAATTCTGTCAGATAATTACATCTTACTATGACAGACTTGCCTTAATATGTATCTGGACCTTTCTCTTTTGAAGATTTCCATACCTTTCCTTATCCTTTGTTTTTATTGCTTCAACTATACAATGTTGTAGAGAGTTTTTCTTAAGGTCCTCTCTATTTAGAGTTCTGTTAAGTGTCTTGCACTATGATGGACATCTCTAAGTTTGGAAGATTTTCTTCTATGATTTTATTGAAAACATTTTTTCTTCTTCAGTCCCTGCAATCCAAGGACTATGCCATTTTGTGGTAACCCCCAAACTCCACTATGTTATGATCATGAATATTAATAAATTTATCATTGACTTTTTACATTATTAAATTCTTACACCCTATCTTCTGCCTCTGATAATCAGTTTTCCTCATAATCTATTGGTGATGTTTTCCAATGAAGTTTTATTTGACTTAATGTTTTCTTTTCCAGTATCATTTCAGTTTGGCTTTTCTTCATTAATTATATTTATTGAATTATGTTTTATTATTTATTATTTTTTATGTGTATGAATGTACTGTCTGCATATAGGTTGTTGCACCCGTCTCATGCAATGCTGTTGACGTCAGAAGAGGGTGCTGAATTCCCCTGGAACTGGAGTTAAAGATGTTTCTTAGCTGCCATGCGGGTGCTGGGAATCTAACCCGGGTCCTCTGCAAGAGCAGATGGTGCTCTTAACCACTAGGCCATCTCTCCAGCCCCCAAATTATGTTTTTTATAGATTGTACTGACTTCCTTATTCCATTCACCTCTTTATATTTTGTCTTGATTTGTTAGAAGAGATAGATCTAATCATTCTTTGTAAGTTTTTGAAGTTCTTCATGGATATTTTCATGGCGGGGGTCCATTATTTTGGGATTAGTAACTTTTTTGAGAAGACAGGTTAACTTGGATATTTAATGTTTCCACTGCTGCAGTGGGATTAGAACATTTAGATGTAGTTGGTTGAATGGGAATGTGGGACCAGGAGAGATGATCTTGAGACTGTTCACCTCTCTGCACTAGGAGGTAGGGAATTATAGATGTATAGGCAGGGGCTTCAGTGTCCAAGAGTTCCTTATCTGTCAGCAACAGGAACTAGGTGGAATAGGGCAATTTGGGTCCAGTGAGTCCTTACCTATCTATGCCTGAAACTTGGTGTACCTGGGAAGTTTAGGCCAAGTATTCATATGAACTTGGCCTTACCTTCCCATGGTGGGAGAGGGGAAGACCATGGAGCTTTGGGACCTCATTACACTTTTTGGACAACTGAAAAATACAGTAGAACCAATATGTTCTCATATGCTTAGACTGATTCTGTATATATTATATATCTATATATATAATTATATATATGTAATCTTAGCTACATTATGTATCAAATATTCAGCTAGTTTTTAAATACCTAAATCTATTATTTAGAAATATACTTAGGTAATCCTATGCTTTTTGCTGATTTTCTAATCTCTAAACTTTGATTACTTAAAGAAATAACTATATATTTTAACAGATCAAACCAAAGAATGGTGTATCTAAGGGAATAGCTCTGGAAATTAATTAATTTTATTTACTTTTCAGGATTCCTTTTGAAAAAAAAAAAAAAAAACAAACAAATTTGTGAATCCTGTTCATTTGAAAGTGATTTATTTTTCTGCTAAGAAAAGAGGTGGTCTGGGATGGACATACACCTTTAATCCCAGGATGGCAGGAGGTAGGTTGATTGATGAGATAGGCAAGCTGTCAAGTTCAGGCAAGCTGGGCTACAGGGAGACCCTGTCTCAAAAAGCAACAACAACCAAAAAGCAAAACAAAGAAAGCCAAACACATAAAATTCCAGAATCGCTTCCATTTACTTAAACTCTAAAATGAGTGAATCTACTTATTCAAGTTTTTCTTTCAGCCACAGCTGGCCTCTGCTGGAAAGAGAACAGTCAAATTAGTGAGGACCTCTCAGATTTCAAACTTCTCTATATTTCCCTACCATCCTGTAAGGTCATGGCGCGCTCCCCCCGGAATGAAAAGCTACGAGGTCTGAGTTCTTTGGATCAAAGTTTAATTCACGGTAGCTGGGGATAGGTCAGGGGAGGTAGAGCCAAGCACAGAATTGCGTCTGGCTTGGGATTTAAGGGAGAAGGTGGGGGCAGGATTCAGTGGGAGTGGGGGTGGGTAGGAATCTGGAATCTGGCCTCCGAAGGGAGGGGGAGGCGGAAGATTCCTGAGTAATAAACACCAGAACATGGACAATGACAGTTGCAAAGACACATTGATAGAAACGGTTATAACACACAGACAGGTTTGGACAGACACATGACCTAACTGTATCCCTTAACTCTGGACAGTGGGAAAATCCCTTTTATCTAAAGTTGCCCTTCCTTTCCAGGGCTGTAGACAATTATCACATTTACAAAGAATCAATTAGAGTTTAGACATTTGCTTAGGTGGAAAATAGACTGGATGTTTTACTGCGCTTTGCAGCACAGCCTGTTCTTGTACACCTGCAAAGATGGTGGACTAGGTAAGCAGGAAAATCTGATGGCTTGTGCTTATTCACCTGTTAATTTAATGAAAATAAATTTAGTTAGTGGAAAAATCAAAGATCCCAGCCAAGAATTGAAAGATTACTCCCCTAAGGGAAATTCTGGATGCTAGTGAGGCAGGTGTGTCAGAGACCTTTTTAATCTAGAAAGAGGCTTTAAAAGATCCAGCAAGTAAAGTTTACTCCCTGAGGGGAAAGCTGGATGCTAGTGAGCAGGGTTTGGTCAGCAATCTTTTAATCTCAGACACAGGGGCTTGTATCCTGAAGCGACAAAATGGATTTCTGAAATAAAATGGGGTTTTAAAAGGAAAACAATGAAATGGAGAATGTCAAAATCTGAAATCATCCCTTAAAATTTAGACAAAAGTTTTGTAAGCAAAATATAAAAACCAAAATTGTGAAGGATCAGAATATGCCATTAAATAAATTGCAAGAGAATTAGGATATAGAAATATATAGTATTAGTTATTACAGGTTTATGATTAACATTCAGGCTTCCTTACACGGTGGTCTTACTGTGGCTCAGCAGAAATGGGGAGGTGTGCGGCAGACTGGGGAGGAGAGAGCTGTACGAAGGAAATAAAGTTTTTAGCCTCAGAAAGCAGAGGGGAAAGGAGGATTACAAGGAGAATAAGTGGAGAGAGAGAGAGAGAGAGAAGAGAAGAGAGAGAGAGAGGAGCGGGATGTCTGGAGTAAATACTTGGCTGGCAAGTTCAGGGGTTTTAAAATGTCATGGAGACAGCAGAGAGAAGGAGGCGAAGATGGAGGGAGCAGGAGAGAGTACCGCAAAACAATGAGGGTCTCTGAAGCAGAATGGGAGTTAAAATGAAGGAAGAATTGGAGGGTAGACAGGCAGAGAGAAGGAGGAGAAGGAAGACGGAGGAAAGCAGGAGAGAGTACCGCCTTTGCGAGGGAACCAGTTCAAGCCTGTGGATTAAAACAACGAGGGGCTAATGCTGAGAGACAGCCAGAGAGAAGGGAGGGAGTACAAGGGGAATGAACATGGAGAGGGAGGAGAGAGAGAGATAGAGAGAGAGGGGATGTTCTGGAGAAATTACTGGCTGGCAAGTCCAGGGGTTAGTCAAAAGTCACGGCACCAATATATTAAGTGTTAAAAAGCAGGAAACAATAAAGGCACAGGAGACATAGGTCACTCTAGGAGCATGCTTACTTTCACCTGGGACTGCAGCTGAGCTGCCTGCAGAAACGTGGTGGGACCAGACAGCATGGCCTGGGCAGAGAGAGACCAGAGAGAGAGAAGGGACGAGCGAGCGAGAGAGAGAGGAGAGGAGAGAGAGAGAGAGGCACTAGACGAGAGCCAGTAGGCCACCCAAAGTCAAAAGCAGAGGTGGAGTTTACGGTCTAGTGTATAGGGAGGGGGACAGGAGGCTTAGAGGAATAGAGGGAGGTGAGTGAAGGGCAAAGAATGCCTGTACAAACAAGCATTCTGACCAGTTACCAGTACCTCTGGCAGAAGTCTCTCAAAGTGAGAATTGGAGATCTAAGGTAACTGTCTCAGGCCAGACAAGATTGTTAGCTAATTGA
Organism: Rhizomys pruinosus; assembly: GCA_009823505.1. Lineage (NCBI taxonomy): Eukaryota > Metazoa > Chordata > Mammalia > Rodentia > Spalacidae > Rhizomys > Rhizomys pruinosus. The sequence continues at coordinate 5,259,476 of VZQC01001442.1, forward strand.
TATCCTGGCCAGATAGTGGAACAAAGTCTCTCAAGGACCTTAGGTTATTTTCTTGGAGAGGTTTATTTTGCTTAAAGAGTTTAGGGACATTCCAAAGGGTATGAGGCCAAGGGCCTCTCTATTAGAGTGTGAGGTTTCCATATTAGGAGTCGAGGATGGAGGGCGAAGATAGAGGGAGACGAGAGGGAGGGGAGGAGAGAGAGAGAGAGAGAGAGAGAGAGAGAAGAGGTTAGTAAATAGATTCTTTTAGTGTCAGCACCCAGCCAATCCCTAAGGTGCATCCGCCTTAGTTCTAAGAGACCCCAGGTAGTCTCTGAAATCGGGGCCTGCAGGTCTGTGTAGTCAGCGTCCCAACAGTCACAGAAGAGGCCAAAATTCAGGTCCAGAGTCTGTCCCCAGCGTCCTGGTAAGACAGCAAACTGGACAGGGAAAATCGGAGGGGGATCCCTGACTTAGCCCGCACTCAGGGATCCAAAACGGAATGGAACGGGACACTAAAAGAATGGAAAAGAGGATCAGAGAAAGCAGTAGTTAGAACAGGAAGTGTCAAGGCAGAAGGGGCAGCTAGAGGGGGCAGAACATACACAGGGTTACCACAGAAGGTAGGGGTGGGAGATGGAATCTCCCCTCACTCAGGTGCCCGTCTGGCCGGCCGCCGGGGAGGCGACTTAAGAAGTCTTACCATGAGGGCCACATGTATAAACCCCGTGCTCGGTCATCACGAGTGTAATGAGTGCCCGATGAGGTTAAACGACTTGCAGCAGAACCGCGGATTAGTGCCCAATCAGATTCCGTAGCCTGAGAGCTGTGGAACCATAACATGCACTCAACTCTCATGCACAGTCACACAGGAATAGAATAGGGTAGGATAAGGAGAGGAGAGAAGGTACCTTCGGCCGAATGGTGGTGGGTGCTGTTGTAGTCTGTGCTCAGTATCTGGCTTACTGGCTACTCTGAAGCTGCTCCGAGGGGCGGGGGGGGCAGGGAAAAGGTGATCCGAGTCACGGCACCAGAATGTAAGGTTATGGCGTGCTCCCCCCGGAATGAAAAGCCACGAGGTCTGAGTTCTTCGGAGCAAAGTTTAATTCAGGGTAGCCAGGGCTAGGCTCAGGGGAGAGGTAGAGCCAAGCACAGAATGGCGTCTGGCTTGGGAATTTAAGGGAGAAGGTGGGAGCAGGATTCAGTGGAAGTGGGGGTGGGTCGGAATCTGGAATCTGGCTTCCGAAGGGTGAGGGGCAAGGTGGAAGTTTCCTGAGTAATCAGGGGTGGCCTGCTTTAGCATAACCAAAGGCCATGCCTGGTAGAGCAGGTTTTGGACCTCCGGTCTTAGGTGTCTCTGCGTTCCAATGGGCTTCTGGATCTAACAACCTGACACATCCAAATATGGAAACAATCTTAGATGTATGATCTTGTAGGTTTTATTGTGTTTTGTTTATCTTCTTGATTCTTCTGCACATTAGGTGTTATATCTAAAAGTATATATTTTGTATTTTATCTGCTGAAAATAAACATAGCTTTTAAGGAAGAACAGAAAAGTTTTCTAGCAAAGTCTTATTCCTCCTGAGTGCCTTGTCTAACCATTGTTAAGTATAATTGTGCCTGGCTTTGCCCCTCCCAAATTCTCTGAATTCCTTTAAAGATTCATCAAGATCAATACAAATTAATATAACACAATTAATATAAATGTTTGCCTACTTTATTGATCTCAAGTTCCTGGAGAGAATCCACATGTGTATTTTATTCGATCTGCAATCCATGCTCCTGGCAGAGTGTTGAATATATAGAACACATTTACAAAAAATGTTAAAACTTTAGAAAATTATAATAAGACTACAAAAATTCAAATTTATTTCATTTAAATTATCTTATGAGAAAGCAAATTCCCTGTATTCCTTTACTTTATTGGCTAGCTAACACTTTGTCAACAGTATTTAGGAAAGTATTATTTTGATGGCATCAGTTGCTGTTTGGATGTTGATGGTTATTAGTATTCTATTGTAGTCAAGTAGCTTAGGAAAATGGTTCATGCACTGTTACCTGAAATTTGTGACTAAGATTTATATTCATTAATAACTCCCATCCTCAGCATTCCCATGTGCAGTAAAACCAATAATTGCTATCTTGTCTGATTAAATTGGGAGCACTGGTAAGGTCAAAATATGACAATGTTGAGTACTTAAAAGATATTTAAGTTTCAAAATCCTTTCTGTTATAGTTTAAACAAAGTGTTGGAGCTTGCTTATGGGTAACTAGTTGCTGAATAATTATCTCTCACTGGTATTTCTCTATATAATCAACAAAATTTACTGATTAAATATATTTTTGTAGATTATAAAAATTAATGGCCTAGACTTAGAGATTCAAGGAGATAATATGTTACATGAATATTTTCAAATAATAGATACTTTTTGTTAGTCCACTTTTTCTGCCATATTTTGAAGATACTAAACAAATTAATACAGAAAAAAATTAGGGTCAGGTTTCATAAGGAAGAGCCATGAATACATTCTAATCAAATTAGGCACATTTGACAAATTAAGCAAAAAGAGAAGTTACTTTTAAGTATAATATAAAAATGTAAACATTATGAAAATTGAAATGTAGAGCTTAAAAATATAAACTAAAGACAAATAAAAATGAGGTAGGAAAATCACAAAATAGGAGTATGAATATGCTTCCTAATTTTTGTTTTGTCTTGATTCAGTTTGAACACAACAATAAGTCTTTTGTGGATGAAGTTCTTTAATCTGCCAATGTTGAGAAACAGGTATAAATGTATACAATATGCAGTTTAATACCAACATATTACTTGGTTGAAACTTCAAAAATCATCTTTTTAAAAACAATATGCTTATAAAACATTTCTTTTTTATGTTGATATTGGGTCTTTGTAGCCCTGGCCAGCCTGGAACAGACTTTGTAGACCAGGCTAGCTCTATCTCACAGAAATTTGCCTGCCTCTGTCTCTGAATGTCAAAGGTATGTGCTGCCATGTTCAGGCACAAAGCCTTTAATTGTTTTCACATGTCTAATTTTGAAGTATCATTCCTCTTTGAAGCCATATGATGTTAAATTATTAAATTAAAATTTTACTGCAATCATTTGATTATTTATTTCTGAGATAATATCATTCTGAATAGTACAGGTTGGCTTAAAACTATCTGTGTATTCCAGGATGGCCTTAAAATTGTTATCCTCCTGACTCAACCTACCAAATGTTAGGTATGCACCATCATGCTCAGCTTATGTATTCTTTTTTAATAATATATTTTTATCGGGGTTTTGTGTGTTTCATACATCATTTCTCCATCCAATTCAGACGCACTCTCTTTTCCATGCCCCCTACTCGATCTCAGTTCATGCATTCTGACATACATGTCTTGCATCTTTTTCTCAGTCTTTTTAAAGTTTTTTTCTCTCCAGACATTTGTTAGGACAGAAGTTAACTGTTTCAATCAGTTATTTGATCCAGTCTTTTTGTCCTTGTTGTTCCCTCCCATTTGTATTGCTTCAAAGTATGCCAAAATATATATCACATATATACCAAAAGTATGACCTTTGAAAATAAATTGTATGCTAATTCCAAAATAAGTTTAGGAGCTCACATTTTTGCCTTTAATTTTATATTACTCTAATATATGAATACATACCCTCCATACATATACGACAATTACAAAGTCTGAAAATAAGTGATCAGTTAATTCTAGAGCCTGTTTAGGGATTCACATTATAACAGCACAGTTGCCTTCAGATAAAAGGAAATATAGCATCAACTTTGCTCAGCTTGCCTTTCAACTAAGGATTTGTTGCTAGCATCCACAGATGAGGGAAACCATTCACTGTTTGTTTTTCTGGGACTGTGTTACTTCACTTAGCATAATGGCTTCAAGTTCCATCCAAGCTTATGTATTCTTAATGCAAACACAAAGAAATTTATTCTGGTTATATAATCTTTCAAATTGTCTTAATATAGAAATGATTTGTAGTTTAAATTTTTTAATTAATTTTATTTATTTCTGTATGTGTATGAATGTACTGTCTGCATGCAAGCTTGTGCACCCGGGTCCTGCAATGCCGTGGAGGTCAGAAGAGGGTGTCGGATTCCCCTGGAACTGGAGTTCTCCTGGAATTGGAGTTTCAGATGGTTCTCGGGCGCCATGTGGGTGCTGGGGATCGAACCCAGGTCCTCTGTAAGAGCAGTTGGCGCTCTTAACCGCTAGGCCATCTCTCCAGCCCCATGATTTGTATTTTAAAGTCCTGGTACACACATAGACGACTCTACTTGAAGATGCTGAAGTGTTTTTCTCCTCATCATTGTAGCTGTTAAGTTTAATAGTCTTTTAAAACTTAGTCTCCCAGCTTTGCTTGCAACATACATCTGTTTCTTAGGCTGGTACCACTCCCCATATGCAGCTCTCCTTGGCAAATATCTCACAGGTATGGCATCTCGAAAGTCTTCTTGGGGTCTCCGATGCCAACCATGCTTCACATTCACAGCTTCACACAATGGCCTATCAGGGCCTTCTTTATTCAGGGAC
>VZQC01001442.1:5267830-5346099 GCA_009823505.1 Rhizomys pruinosus
CTATTGCACATGGGATACTTATAACATGTTAGGTGGAATTATGACCCTGCCATCGTTTGCAATTGACATTTAAGCATAACATAAGGAGAGGCTATTTATTGGGTGTCAAGTTGACAAGGGGTGGACTTGTGATGGTTAGTCCTGGATGTCAACTTGACTGGACTAATGAACAAATAAGAGAAAAAAGGGTCTTCTGAGTGGACCACCTCAACCCGGATAGCCCACCCCAAATGTGAGCGTTACCTTCTGCCAGCAGGCAGTATTTAAGGCCATGGCAGAAGGAGCTGGCCCCTGTTCTCCTGTGGCTTGCCTCTCTCATCTGGTGAGTTTGTCTTGCTGCTGTGATCAACTTTTTGGATCCCAGCATGTACTGAGACCGGCAGATCTCCTGGAACCCATTTGGGCCTTCAGCAGTGGATTGGGACTACTGAGACATCCAGCCTTGCAGACTGAGCAGTTCCCTGGATTCTCATCTCGGCCTTTCCAGTGTGGTGCAGCTACTGTTGGAATCCTTGAACTCTGTCATGTGAGCAAATCAATAAAGTGTATATAGCTATAAAAAAAAAAACTTAGTCTCTCACCAGCATTATAAAATATAGATTAAATAATACAAGTTTAAGTATTTTTCTTATATTGATATTATATTATTGTAATATGAAAGTGCAAAAAACAAGTCTTTCCTTCATAATTAAGGGGCTCATCTGTGTTCCCTTTGATCACTGAAGCATGCTTATTAACCAAACTTTGGTTAAGATACTCTATGCCTGAACTGAATTGGAAAATGATGTATGAAACACACAAAGCATCAATAAAAAAAAAGAAAGTAAAGATACTCGTCTTCCAAATCCCTGAGCTTCTATTTGTCCCACATTCTGAACCAGCATAAACTCTTTTTTTTTCATTCTCTTTGCTGCTATCCTCATATGCTAGAATTGTATCATGTCTCCCACCATATCCTCCTTTGGGGCCTTGATTTTGCTACTACAAGAGAACCTCTCCATGTTATACAAGTCCCCTTTCCCATGTTGTAGTAACTTTTAGACTGAAATCTCTTCCTTTGGTTGAGGTTAAAAAAAAATCTGACATTACTCTAATTGCTTCTGTTTAACTTAAATTGATAATGTATAATAGTTCAATTCAAGCATCTCTTAAAATGTAAATTTTATTTCTGAAGGCTTGGAGGACTGTGTACTAATATATGTGATTGGAAGATTATACATTTCCAGGATGGATGCAAGTAATAAAACATTCATCATCCTTGCACACTTCATGAGCGCTCAAGCACTCTCTCATCCAATCTTTTCAAATCCAGTATCAGAGCTGAGGTGTGTGTAGTGAGAAAATGAAAAAAAAATGTGTAAAATGATAAAGCTCAAAACCTTGTTGGAATTCAGTATTTCTAAACTCATTTTAAAGGCAAGGTAATCTGAGACATGGAGAAAGATTTGATAATACAAGACAAAAATTGTTACATATCATATCAGCTGCTGTTACCTTTTAATTTGTTTCAGAGCTACTTAGGGATATTGTAAATGTTAAATTTGCATTTATCTTTTAAAGCTTAACATTCAAGTTTAAAATATATTCAACCAAGTTTAATATCAGAGTGGTACCTCTTACAACTAAATACACCTATTTAAACACCTCCATTGACTACACTGTACTTCCATAAATGTCAAAGTCAAGTCTTGACATGGTTAACAATTAAAGCTTCCAGAAGAACAAGTTAATGCTGCCTGCTCTTAGGCTGTGGTAGGCAGGAAGCTGGGGCTGAGCTAAGGTGTGGCACTTAACAATTGTTTCACATATGACGGGGATCAACATTTCAATAGTCAGTATGGCCATTTCCGAAGGAGTAAAACACCCTCTTTGTGGACTCCTTAAGAGACAAGAGAAGATCATGTGAAACATGGAACACAAAGCTAATATGTATTACAGCATTTTTAAACTTTGAAGTTATCACTCTAAGACTCTAGTAAATGGATTATCTGAGGACTAGAACTTGACACACTAAAAATAGCTTCCCGTAGAATGCCCTCTCACCTCTTTTCTCTTTGCCTTCTTCCTCCTCTGAGTGCCACTTCTTCAGGTTAATGTCCCTATGTCTGGGCAGTCAAAGTCAGATGACATATCCATGTTCATTGCCTCATCAAGTGTATGATTTCTAACCTTTCCTTTGCATTCAGTCTTACTCAGCAATCTTTTTACTTATCCCTAATCGGCTTCCTTTCACACTTTTTACTGTGCCAATTATTCACTTCAACTCTCCTCAAACCCTTCATCTTCTTTCAGAAACCTGACACAGAGGATGTACTCTTGCCTCACAGGTTACTGAGAAGATCAAGACCAGGGCCTCTTTGAAATCCTTCAGCCTCTCTTGGGCCTGTCGGTTTGATGGCCTAGATCTATCCTAATGACGATCCACCTACTCTGTCTGATCACTGATTTAAAACCATCTTTTGAGTTCACATGACTGTGCTTCTTTCAAGTTTTCCTTTAGTTGGTCCTACAGAGTTTCTGATGACATGTACATTCTGGTATATGGCATATCAAGTTCTGCTAATTTGGATTGACTCACAAATACTAGTCTATGATGTTTTACTTTTTCTGTTTCTTTTTTCTCTTTCCTTTTTTCTCCTTTTCATAACAGATTCAAGCCTAAAATTAAATCCAACATACTTGGAACAAAAGTTGGGTACTTAAAAAAAAAACTGTATAGAGGGGAAAGGTGTACAATCCAATTGTATTTTCTTTTTTGAAGCATTAAAGGATAACTTGTAGCAAAAAAAAAAAAAGGAAAACTGGAACATCCCCCTTTGAACTGTCAGTAAGTATCTCTTTAACAGAACAAAGCATGTCTGTATGACTTGTTTATATAAATATGTGTGAGGAACAGTCTAGATTGTGTGTTTATTTGAATACAAATATATGTATACTTGGACGTTTCTGAAATAAGTCCTATGATCCTTTTCTGAGAATTTTTAAATTTCTACTGAGTGAACTGAGACTAGAAAGAAATTCGCTATATTTCAACTTTTGAGACACTGAAAGCAGAGTATTTTCTTAGTGTTGTACAACTTCAGAGTGACAGTTGAAAAAAGTGCCAGTGGGTTTTCTGGCTTCCATTATTATTGCTGAAGTTATCCTCATTCTTTGCGTGAAATACATTTTTTTAACAGAGAACAAAAAAGTGAAAGTAGGTTGTTGAAGTCCAAACTTCATAAGGTCATGATTGAGAATGTAGTTTTCCAGATGCGTGCAGCAACCAACTGAGCATGCCTCTGCAATATAGATACAAGTCTCTAGTTACCTATCTGTGACAGCCAGGGGAGAAGACAGGAGAATAATAAGGTGTCAAGAAAGCTTGCTGGGGTAGGTTGGAGGTGTGATGAAATGGAGAAACAGGCAAACGGAGACTTGTGAAAAAGATTTGTGATAGTCACAGATAATAGCTGAGGTGCATTTTGAAAGCAATGAAGCAAAGAACTTAGAGTCATAAACAGAAGCTTAAAAATTATACTTAGCTATAATGGTGAAGAGAATGAAAATTTTGATTGTTTTCAACTGGAAATAAAAGCATTCTTCTTTTATTTATAATACCTGTGTTACAAATTCCATTTGCATTTCAACATATCTTCTAGCGAATTGGCAGATAAAGAATAGAATATGTTGCATATTATTTTAAGGTTTAAAAAGTTACTATACATACATTTATATAAAACATTCTTAAATGCATATATTTAATATGAACTATTTTTAAATCAATATGCAAGACTCAGGTATATTTTCCATAATTGCTGCATTTGAAAAACTATATTTTTTAAAATAGAACTTAGTGTTCTCTTACCCCCAATGGCCATTATCTGTAGCACTGAAAATAAATGTCCATGGAGGTAGCAATGTACTCACTGAGACGACTCTTTTCCAACACTGAAAATTTTTGTATGTTTTGCATGAGACTGCATAGATGGATCCTTGCTCTGCCCAACCCTGAAGATACAGAGAAAATTATGATAATTGTTCAATTTATGGATAGATCAGGAAAAGTTTGTATCACCAAATTTCATAGTTTTCAAAGTAATATGACAGAATGAACACAATATTGTAGCTTATTTGTTTCTGTAAGTTCACACATATGATTAAAACATAACAATTTGAACTATTATATTAATATTGAATAAAATAATGGCCATGTGTTGATTCAGTGGGTAAAACTGCTTGATATTGGCTTGTTGATCTGTGTTTGATCTTTGGAACCCTCACAGTGGAAGGAGAGAACAGAATCTTGCAAGTTGTTTTCCGTATCTCCACCTGCAAGCTTTATTTGCCCCTCCCTCCCCAAAGGGAAAAAAAAAGTACTTTTTTAAAAGAAAGAAACATTTAAAGAAATACTTAAATTTCTAAAGAGGGAACAAGTGAAGCAGAACCAACAGACTATATACCTCAGGTTTGACCTTTAATGTAGGGGATGAAGAAATCCATGAATCAGCATGTGTATGGGGACATAATCATGTCGCTGTATGGAAAACCATGGTAGTCAGTGAGTCTTCTGCCTCTGGATAAATTGAATTGAGGAGAACTTTTAAACAAGAAGTGAAAGAACCATTGATGGCTGGTTTGCGAATCTTTGGAACATGGAGGAAAATGGAATCAGTTTGAGTGCTGTAGAAGCATAAATAAATAAATAAATAAATAAATAAATAAATAAATAAAAATTCATTTATCTTTGAGACAAAGGATGCATAATCTGAAGCAGTATATTGAAAATCGGTCCCTGGTTAACTGGCCAGCTGAGGTCACAGTGGATAACAGGCACTGAAAAATATTAGAGGAGGGAAATAACCTATTGAGAGGGTTACACATGAGAGAACCTGTGTTTCAAGCCCATTTCCCTGGCCATAAGGGATTATATTCAGGAGAGATTTAAGAAATAACTAAATAGGGACCTGGGGACTAGTAGGGCTTTAGTGGCTTTCTGAGTGGGTGACACGATCTTTATGAGCTACATGAGGCTTGTATGTAGGTGCCTTCAACCATCATGTAAATCGTGTTCATAAAATGCTGAAACAACAGGAGATGAGAGAATGCCAAAGAAGTCTCTCCACATTGCTCTAAGGAAACTGTGGCAATATTTGTACTGACCCAGAGGTCCTAAGGAAAAAAAAAATGACACAAAACCAAATATTGTGATTATGAGCTTCTGGTGGGCTTTAAAGATTATTATACAGTACAAAGCAATAATGATAGAATAACGGAGATGAAAAAACGAAGCTCCCCCCTCCCAGGGAGTGAAAAGTTATTGACCCCAGGGAAGCTTTAAACATTTTTCTTCTGCATAATTGTATACTGGAAGTAGAAATTGTTTTTCTAGCCCAGGACTCTCACAGGAGCCGGATGTGAGTGTGATGAAGGGAATTGCCAAGACTGCATTTTTAGTGCTCACCCAAATACTATCAAGCCCAGGGAGTCAGCTGGAGTAGCAGGCAAAGCAGGTGAAAGTGCAGGCTCTTTCGTTCTTGGTCTGTGACAGACCATCTTGATCTGCCCCCAGTGATCCTAATGAAGGAGGGATATGCTCAGTTTCCCCATGACTGTGGCCTATGATGAGGAGGAAAGTGGCTTATGGAAAATAATTATGGTTTATATAGAGGTAAATAAAATAGGGCATCTCATGCATGCCACTCTGCTGATACTGCTTTTTTAAGGAGACAGCTGATGACAGCAAAGGCTAATTCCAACCTACACTGCATCTCACCATTTTCCTTTAGTATTCCATCAACAGTTGAATCCCCAAATCAACTGATACTTGGAATGAATGGCAATGAGCCAACAGAGATCCTGACCGATTTCTCTAATTACATGGGTGTTTTTTAATTCATTTATTTAAAATTTCTTAAAGACAAATTTGTATTTTAGCAATTGTGTATATGTTCATGTGTCAGGGGAATCTTGCCCATATCAGCCTTTTAATTTTATTATTTTAATTTTTCTGAGAGGCAGGGGAGCCCATGGGTGAGGCTAACAACCCAGAGGAACCTGAGTTTCACACATACCATACATACTCATATATATATATATATATATATATATAATATATATATATGTTATATGTAATGTATTAGCCTTTAAAAGCTTGCTCTCAAGAGGAAAGGCATTTCCCTGGTACTGGGAATATTGGCCAAGAACCCAGTGCTTGGGAGCTCACAGCCCCAGTAAATGAACTACTGCTGTCATTTTACTCAGTGGATATAGTAACAAACTGTCTTGCAAATTCATATCTCTCTCTCCATATATATATATATATATATATATATATATATATATTATATATATATATATATATATCTCCCAGTACTGAAGAAGCAATAAATGACAGGAATGAGCATGATCAGTGGTAATTGGGTTGAGCAGCTGATCCAAGGGGAGCCCTGGGATGAGCTTTCAAATGTGGATACAAAGTAGGTGGGATAGAGAAGGGGACTTTCATAATATCTAGACAGATTAGTGAAAAGCTTAAATGTGGTATTCTACTACTACATTTACTATGGCTGTAAAATACTATGATTTAAGTGGACTGAATGACTCTTTCCTGTTTCAAAAAGGGCTCAATCTCTCATGAAGATGATTCATTGAATTCTGCTGTGAAAATAGAGACATAGAATGAAAGGGGGTTAAAATGTGGTGATCCCATCAGGAACAATTGAAAATAATTGACAGAAACAAAAGTGAGTTAGCTTAAACTCTCTTGCATATTGTACATGCAGAATACATTTTCCTATACCAGTATAATTTCTAACTATATGCTAAATAATTATCCTCATATTCACTGACAAATGGAGGTCTAATTATCTAATCACCAAAGAGCTTTGTGACAGATGGACACTATTACGGAGAGCAACAACTGACTAAAATGCAAAGAATAAGTGACTGTGCAGACATCTACAATGCAACCCCTATATGTTACGATCAGATGACCTCATGGAAGAGGGGGCACAAAGATGGTAAGAGACAGTGGACCAGGACACCTGCTCCTGCAAAATATCATTTAGAAGTGACAGAGAATTATGAAGTGAAAGAGAATTATGAAAAAAAGGAGGGGAGTCTGGAGAGATGGCTCAACAGTTAAGACCACTGGCTGCTCTTGCAGAAGACCTGGGTTCAGTTCCCGTCATCCACATGGCAGCCAATAACCATTTGTAACTCCAGTTTCAGGGCATCCACTACCCTCTTTTGACTTCTGTTGGTACTGCACACTTGTCAAACATGTGAGCAAAACACTCATACACATAAAAGAAAAATAAATAAATAAATAAATACAGTAAAAATAAATACATTACATATAAGCAGCAAGAATATCATTGTCTAAACAGTTGTGCATAATGAAAACACCAATGGACATGTCAGTGGGGATGGGGGAAATTTCACTAGGTCCCTCCTCTAGATGAAGTGCTATAGACAGTGACTGCTGAGAAAGGGGGAGAATCCATTTTCTCAAAGGATGAGCCCCCTGATAGGGTATCTAATCCCAAGTGGTCAGCCATAAACATATGTACAAAAGATCATTACAAAATGGACTCAGTAAGTAGGTTTTATTTTAAAACACATGCTCTCTCTCTCTCTCTCTCTCTCTCTCTCTCTCTCTCTCTCACACACACACACACACACACAATTAAAGACGGGATTAAACAAAATTAAAATTAAAAGAGATTGGGGATTGCATTACTTTTCTGTTGTTTTGATAAAGCACGGTTAACAAGGGAATTTATGGGAAGAAGAGTTTATTTGAGCTTAGGTTCCAGATTCCAGAGGGATTAGAGTCCCTCATGGTGGGGAGGCATAGTGAGGTGGGTGGAGCTCACATCTTCAAGCAAACACAGAAAACAGAGATTGGAAATAGGGCAAGGTTTGAGAACTCTCAAAACCCACTACAATCTACTAAAACAGTGCCAACAACTGAAGACAAGATGTGGAAATACTTGGAGCCTATTGGAGACATTCTCATTCAAATCAACACAAGGATCAATGTCTGAAGAGTTGAAGGAGGAAGATGGAGGGGTAGAAATGATATAGAATACTCATGAATGAAATTGAAAAGAAACAAAACCCAAAAATATCTGCAGTAAAAACTGAAAACAAGATTCTCAATATTAACAATTGAAGTAGAAATAACTCAAATTTTCTTTTTCTTTCTTTCTTTTTTTCTTTTTTTTTCTTTGGCATTTTCGAGACAATGGTTTTCCCTGTAAGCCCCAGCTATCCTGGAAGTCTGCTCTGTAGACAAGGCTGGCCTGAACTCACTAAAATATGCTTTGCCTTTGCCACCCCGCCACCCCCCAGTAACTGGGATTAAATGTGTGGCCACCACGGTGGCTAACTCAACTATTTCTTATTTTTCATGTGTAACTTACACCACCTCACAAAATTTGCAAAGCTTAATGATTCTAGGGTTGCTATTTAAACTTTCTTTGAACTTTCATTACACATTCTGGAATTCTTATTCCCCTAGGGATATATAAGTTCAGGAAAGTTGATTAAAATATTCTCTTCACAGGGTGATGCATTTGCATTTTATACTGCTAGTCAAAGTTAATTTTGCATTTGAAAAATTGATGCCTAAAAATACAAAATACCTGGATCATTGGAGTAAAACCGGAGTTGTAATAAAAACTGTTTAACAGTTTTTGGAACTGGACGTTGAACATGTAGAACAGAGTTCGCTAAAGGATCCTACATGTGTATGTCAGAGAAGGTCATGGAAATTTAGGACAAAGAAACATCAAACATTCAGCGTTCTATTTCTGATGTATGTCATGTTGTGTCTCTGTGTCACTCTGTAAGACCTGCAGAGAAGTAAAGTTCCCAAAGTGATAAACACTAAGTACAACAATAGTAAAGGCTGGATACACGAGGTTTGAATATCCTCTGATAAGTTAGCTTTTTAGCTAATAAAACCAATTAAGCCTACTAATGGAGTACTAGAGGATTTTGATATATCTAGATGCTCCATAATGTTTAAATCATATTAAATACATCTATTTCCTTCAACAGTTTTCTTTTTTATGGTAAAATGTATTCCAAATCCCATCTTCTAGATATCTGAAATATGCGTAGCATCACAAAACTGGACAACAGATTTTCTCCCCAGTATCACTTTCTCCACCCCCAACTCCAACTCTATCAAGGTTCTTTATTTATTTATTTATTTATTTATTTATTTATTTATTTATTTATTTATTTTGGTCTTTTCGAGACAGAGTATCCCTGTAGCCCTAGCTGTCCTGGTACTCACTCTGTAGACCAGGCTGGCCTTGAACTCACAAAGATCTGCCTGCCTCTGCCTCCCAAGTGCTAGGATTAAAGGCGTGCGCCACCACGCTCAGCTTAACAAGGTTCTCTTAACCACTCTTCTACTTTCAACTTCTATGACATCATTGTTTAATTCAAACTAAGAGAGTGACTGTGCAGTGCTTGTCTTTCTGAACCTGGCTTATTTCATATAACAGTGATATCCAGTTCCAGCTCCATTTACATTGTCACAACAGCAATGTTTCATTCTTTTTCATTACCGAGTAGTATTATATGATATACACATATCAACTTTTACTTATCCATTCATCTACATGGGTTTTTAAATGGACTTGCCATGGAATTCATGGTTTTCAGAAGTTTTCATGTTTACTAAAGGGCCTTCACTACTACAGTGGCTAAGAGAACTTATGACACATACACAGACACACAGATACACATGCTTGCACTATGTATATGTATATATATATATATATAATTCAGAAAAAAACAACTGTTAAATAATAGTCATTACTAGAAATTATTGCTTTTTTAAAAATGTAACTCTTAACTTAAAATTTGAGAAAGTCATAATCACATAGCAAAACTACATGCCTCTACATGTCCTTATGTTAACTAATCTGAGGATAGCACTACAACAAAAATTATTTAAAATACATGACAGGAACTTTTCATCACCTGCTTTAAAATTGACATTCACAATACTGTAATTCCTTTTGCAACCAGTTTGTGACCCCTATGGTTCTTGGCACATTCTATAGAATGTGTACAACATGATTTGCAAAAAGGAATGTTTTCTCAATTGTGCTGGGGTCTATATTGCCTCATTTGAGGGTTAATTGTGAGAGACAAATGATAGAAAACATACTTCAATAGTGGTAATATTTATAAATATAATAATTAATTTTACAGATTAAGAAATTTATATTATATAAAGTCTATTTACATAGGGCATATTACAATGTAAATAAATAAATAAATACATATTTATACATAAAACAGCTTTGAATTATGTGGTGGTATAATATGTATACACACATATATTCATATATGAAAATATAAAAACAGAGAAAGGGAAAACACGTTCATCTGAGTCATATACAAACTGTTCTTCATTTTTCTCATGGATTAATATTTGAATAATTATACTACATATGAATTTTACTTTGATGACAAACACATTTTTCAATAAGATAGTTCACTACTATTTATTTAAGAAAAAAATGTCTCAATAATGATATCTGGCAAGAGCATGCTCCTACTACATTCATCTTATTATAGACAAAAAGTATCCTTTGCACAACTGAACTCCAATTTTTCCTCTTAAATGTTTCTAAGAGTCTCATGCACATTCACTGAGAAAAGCTTCCCTTGTTTACTAATTTCATTCATTTGTAAAGCATTGCATCCCAAGCAAGTCTGTGAAACCATTATCTCATATAGAAAACATATTTGAATGCGGAAAAAACTGTGATGTTTTATAAGTTTAAAAGTAGTTATGGTAGGTACAATCACAAAATTTAATTCATATTAATGCCTCTATTCCATATGGTTGAGACATTACCTCTCTACCATAGTCTCCTGTACTTTAAAAGATGGTTTTGTTTATAAACATACTGGATTTTATCCTTATTTATAGTTGGTTATCTTGTCCCTTTTTATTGTAGCAGTTTGTGCTGTATTATCTAGGAGTACATGTGGAACTTTGAAATCAAAGGCCTACTGCTGTCATTGGCAATGTGCAAGAAGCTTCAGGTGGTCCTCTCTTTAAAAAATAAAAAAAATTATCCCTTCATTGTAAAATGTCATGAGCAATCCCATAAAAGTCAAACAGTCCTTTACAAAAGGGAATTGGGATGCTAGAGCTAGCACAATCATCCTTAGGTGATTCATGTGGGAAAAGCACACATGACCTAAATTATAAAAACTGGAAGCAAGACAGTGACTTCCTCAAAGTTAAATAAGTCAGGGGCTACTTAGAATAAGGACTTCTTCCTACAGCACTTTTATATGATATCTTAAAATACTTTATGTTTAATATGAAGTAACTATAAGCAGGAAAATAAAAAATCAAGAGAAAAACACACACTTCTTTATGTTAATGCTTTGGTAATGGTTTCTAAAATCCTTAGCTGAAGGGGGAAAGTAGAGCAAAGTCACTCATGCAGTACCCACTTTAGGCTTAGGCTCTGTCTCTCTTCAGCTGGATTCAAACCTGATAGAATATTCATTTTGACATAAGAAAGAATATTTCTACTTCCATTATGGTGAAAAGCCAATGGGCAGAAAACAATTTTACCACTAGCTTCTCTTGTTTCTCTGAAGTTATGCAGATACCAACATAAGTTTGGTAAATTTATATCCCACATTTTTCCATTTATTAATGAAAATTCCAGATTTCAACAACTAGCAGAATTTTGGTACATATAAAAAAAAACATGAATGTGTCAAAGAGCATTAGTTATTTATAAATAAATAATTCTTGGACCTTTAGTGATTTTTTTTGTCTTTCTCGAGACAGGGTCTCTCTGTAGCCCCTGCTACCTGAAACTCACTCTGTATACCAGGCTGGCCTTGAATTCTCAAAGATCCACCTGCCTCTGCCTCCCAAGCGCTAGGATTAAAGGCGTGCACCACCACACCTGGCTGCACCTTTAGTTTTACAAGAGAATTTATATCTTACAACTAAAGACATGAAGTGAAGTAGCTTGAAACATAATACAAAAACATAAAACATATGATGTCATGTATTTTTAATTTGTTTGACTGCATTATAACAATGAAATAAAGTGTATCATCTATTTCTCTGCAATGAGAATTTGACTCATGCTTTCCTTACAAATTGTGGGTGGAGGGTTGTATTTTAGCAATTTTGTATAATATGAAATATTATGTCATTTTGAAATATTATATACTATAGTTTCTTGTGTACCAAAGTTGTGTAACCATCAAATACTAAAGAAAGCTCATACTTATGAGCGAACATTTCCTATCTCTCTGCTTCCCAATCCTGAGCTTAATACCTATCAATCTATTTTGTTCTGAGATTTTCCAATGTAGGATTTTCATTATACATGTACTATCTCCTTTTGTTTTATTGTGGAGCTTTTCAACTAGAAATCTGTTTGTAAGTTTCACATGGGTATTGGTACTTTTTTCATTTCTGTTGCTGAATATTATTCTATTGTAAAACTTGGAATTTCTCTATTCATGAAGAGATGAGAATTTGCATTACTTCCACTTTTCTCTGTCATGATTGACACATATTTAAAGTTATGTATATATTTTTGGTCATATATTGGTTTTAATTTCTCATATATATATATATATATATATATCACTTATTCTAAAAGAATACAACATTCATATTGAATACTGATATTTTTTTTTGAATACTGATATTTTTTAAAGAACTGCCCTACTGTTTCCAAAGAAACTTCACTCATATTTCTAGCAATTGAGTATGGGCCTTCAGAGTTCCTTTTATCTTCAGAAATGCATAGAATTTTGTTTGATTTTCATTATGCTTACACTAGTGTGGTTGACTATTTCATTAGTAGTTTTGATTTAGAATTTGAAAATGGTTTATTTTGCCAGACACATTTCCAAGTATCTATTCACTATGTGTATAAATTCCTTACAATAATAATAATTCAGATCTTTTGCTCAATTTAAAGTAGGATTTTCTTTCTTATTGTTTTAAATAAAGATCTTTACACTGAAAAGAGCTCCCTTATCAGATATATAGCTTTCAAATATATATTTTTCTTATTTTTTAGCTGTCTCTTTGTTACTCTTGAGAAAATTTATAAATATCAAATTTTTAATTCTATGAAGTTCAGTTGATTATTTTTCTCTTAAATCAAAGTAGAAAATTGATTTTTTGTTTTCTAATACTTTCATGACTTTAGCTTTTATGTTATTGCTAATTTCTATTTTTACTGAAAAGTTTATACATTCCTGTAATGTGTTGTGATCAAATCCATCCCCTATAATTACCATATAATTCCCCTCCTTTGATCTGCTACTTTTCCTTCTCAACTTCTCTCTTTTTTCTTTATTCTTACTGAGTGTATGTTCATGGCATAATATCATCTACTTGAGCATCTGTATTAGTCACTTTTCTGTTGCTGTGATAAAGCACCATGACCAAGGAACTTATAAAAGGAAGAGTTTATTTGAGCTTACGATTGACGGTTCCAGGGAATTAGAATCCATTGTGGCAGGAGGCATGGCAGCTGGATCTGAAGCAGAATGCCAAGGGTCACATATTGCAAAGAGCACAGGAAGCAGAGAGAGCAACTGTAGACCATGAGGCTTGTTAAAACTCACTAAGCCTGCCCCCAACAATGCACTTCCTACAGCACTGCCACACCTTCTAAGACCTCCAAAAACAGTGCCACCAACTGGAGACAAATGTCTGAATACCTAGAGCCTATGGGGGACACTCATTCAAACCACCACATTCCACTCCCTGGCCCCCATAGGCTCCTGACCATATAAAATGCTAAATGCACTTAGTCCAACCTTAAAAGTCCCCATAGTCTTTACTAGTTTCAATGCCATTCAAAAGTCTACAGTCCAAGTCTCTTCTGAGACTCAGGCTAATCTCTTAACTGTAAGCTCTTGTAAAATCAAAAGACAAATTACAAACTCCCAACGTACAGTGGAACTGAATACACATTCCCATTCCAAAAGGGAGGAATAGAGGCATAGTGAGGAAATACTGGACCAAAACAAGACCGAAAACCTGCAGGGCAAACACCAAGTCTAGTAGCTCCACATGCAACTTCTGGGACTTGACTTCAAAAGGGCTTAGACGGCTCAGCTCTTCCAGCTTTGCTTGCAACATACATCTCTTTCTTAGGCCGGTACCAATCCCTGTATGCAGCTCTCCTTGGCAAATATCTCACATGTCTGGCATCTCGAATGTCTTCTTGGGGTCTCCTCTGCCAACCAGGCTTCACATTCACAGCTTCATGCAATGGCCTATCAGGGCCTACTTTATGCAGGGACACCCCTGCTGTGCTCTGCCTGACCTTGGCAGCTCTCTGAAACCATGGAGGAAGAACTGATGACCCCTTCACTCTTGCAAACTTCACGCCTCTAAAGCCAGCACCACGGGAATGAAACTGCCGAGTTTGGCTGCAATTTTTGGATGGACCCTGGCCTATTTCAACCACATTTGCAAATTTTCTCTGCCATGGACTTGCTGGAGGATTAGGTGGGTGTGGTCTTTCCCTGAAGGTACTGATTCTTTTGTTTACTTATAAATCTCCAGGCCTGTCCTTAATCACTTTAGTCTCCTTATGAAAGGGAGCCTCTCCTTCACATGCCTTGGCCACACCTTTAATCTTCCTAATGCAGTTATCAGATACAAACTGTACATTCTGTATTTCCTTCTGCCCCATTTGCTCTTTTTCACTGTACATCTGCACAATATTCACCATTAACAGCGACACCACCATTTCCACACTAGGCTGTCATGATATATCCTCCGCCAAAGACATCAGTCCATTGCTTTTCAACTTAGCATCAGACAAGCATTTGTGCTGCAGGCAAACTGCTGCCAGACTCTTTATCAAAATATCCCAGTTGCTGCCTAAGTCTTTATTTTCCCCTAGAACCACATCATTTGCAGCCATGCTTTCTTCCAGGCCTCCACTAGAATGACCCTTTAAGCTCTGCTTACAGTAGTCAACAGCCTTTCTAGCCCAAAGTTCCAAAGTCTTCCACATTTCTCCAAACATCCACATGGTCAGGTTCTTCACAGCCAACAGCCCACTCTCTGGTACCAAATTACCCCACTTCTGGTAACAAATTACTGTATTAGTCACTTTTCTGTTACTGTGATAAAGCATCATGACCAAGGAACTTATAAAAGGAAGAGTTTATTTGAGCTTACGATTGACGGTTCCAGGGAATTAGAATCCATTGTGGTGGGAGACATGGCGGCTGGATCTGGAGCAGCATGCCAAGGGTCACATCTTACAAAGAGCACAGGAAGCAGAGGGAGCAACTGTAGACCACGAGGCTTGTTAAAACTCACTAAGTCTGCCCCCAACAATGCACTTCCTCCAGCATGGCCACACCTTCTAAGACCTCCAAAAACAGTGCCACCAACTGGAGACAAATGTCTGAATACCTAGAGCCTATGGGGTACACTCATTCAAACCACCACAGCATCCCAGTGGAAAATTGACCCAGCAATCATTAATTGTTAATAGCATCTCAGCAAGGTGTGGGACCTAACAAACCACCCCCCCATTCATATAAGGATATGCCTGGCTTGATTAATTTTGTAATTTGTGCATACAATCATAGCAACTGTGAATTCATGTGTTCAATGTCACCGTTGTGTAAATATTTGTCTGCAAATATCCAGTGTTTATGTCTCTTACAATTTTTCCACCCCATCTTTGTGATAACCCCTGGGATTTTGGAGGAGGGTTGTGATATAGATCTTTAATTTATAGCTGAGGACTCCACAGTCTCACATTATCTACAAAATGATTGTGGATCTCTGTATAGAAAGCTATCTACTGCAAAGTGAAGTTTCTCTGGTTAAGGATGGGAGATGCACTACTCTAACTAATCTATGGTTACAAAGATAAGAACTTAGTGAATAGCTTAACACCATGTCAATTTAGCAGAATAATAATGTCAGGCGCTCTCTTAGGTCCTATGACCTAGCTCGTTGTTTTGTTGCTGTTTGCTTTGTTTGTTCGTTTCTGGGGTTTTTGTTTGTTTTGTTTTTCCCAGTTAACAATATCAGGCCTGAGTTTTGTCTTGTGGAGCAGAATTTAAATCTGGTTGGAAAGTGTTTGGTTACTCCCACAATATTCATGTCACTTTTGCACCAATGTCCAAATATTATTGTAGTTCACAAACAAGATTGTTCAATGCTTATCTCCCATAGGAGTGTTAATATAATTTTTGGGAACCCTGAAAGCTACCCTTTAGGAATGACGCTTAATGTTAGCATCACCTTGAATTTTCCATGTTCTATCACTCAGGTATGTGGTGTGCTCAGTACCAGGGGCTTATTGTCAAGTTCTTGATAACCAAGAACAATGGCAGTGTGGGTCGTTCACTGGAGCCTGGTTAATACCAAGAGTCCCATCCTTGACAGAGACTTGTTTCTCCTCCCAGGAGTCATCACTTACCAAAGTTCCTTAGCTTTGGTTGGTATTTCTTATAAAATATCCCATGTCTATGATGGAATTCTGTTTGGTTTGAGTTTGTATGAGACTTGTGCTTGTTTTCATCATTGCTGTGAGTTCATATGAATAACCGATCAGCTGTGTGGAAAACCATTTGCTCATGTCCATTCACCATCTCTGGCTATTACATTTTTTTCTTCCCTGTCTTCTGGAATGTCCCATGAACCTTAAGAGGCAGAAGTTTAATATAGGTATACTATTTATGGACAAGTGCACTGCAATGTCTTATTCTTTGTAGACTGGCCAATTGTAGGTTTCTTTGTTAATCGCCATCCGTTGCATAACTTCCCTGTAGACCAGGCTGGCCTTGATCTCAGCTGGGCATGGTGGAGCACGCCTTTAATCCCAGCACTCAGGAGGCAGAGGCAGGCAGATCTCTGTAAGTTCAAGGCCAGCCTGGTCTACAGAGAAAGCTCCAGACCAGCTGGGACTAAAGGGAGACTCTGTCTCAGAAATATCAAAAAAGTGATAACTTCTCTGGTGAAAATTGAAAGATGAATTAATTATATTAATTAATTCATATAGCATTAAGTCATTAGGAGTCAATTTAATGCTATAACTGGTATTAAGCTCTCTTCTCTGCCTTGTGAATTGTATAGCTTAAGGTTCCTAAGCCTGATATCAATGACTGATCTGGGCACCATCCTCTGAAGTGGACCTTAAATCTAATTAGAGAATGGTCTGTTACTGCCATAGTATTCTTCCCACTTTTTTACACTGATGAGCATATTTTGCCAGGCCAGTTGTTGAAATTCACAAGATTCACAGCTGGGTAAGGTAGATGATCATTTTCGTCTTCTTCTGGTAGCACCATCCAGCACTAGGAAAGCTAGCTCAACAAAATAGAGCAAACACATAGATGTGTCTTAGTACTTCTGGAACAATCAAAGCCTGTCTACACCTAAGAATGAAATAGTGGCTGAAAATAAACTGCTCATCTTGTCCTTGACTTTAAGGCTGGAAAATGTAGAAGAACCACAGGGTTCTTGGACAGAAAAGAACCAAACTTAGGAGGTGCATGGCAGTTTAGAGTGTCCCTGAACACTGTCTGTTCAGGAAATCAATATTTGATAGAGCTACTGCTCTTTTAATAACTCGAAGGGCAAAGGAGTAGGACATAAAATCAAAATTGTCTTCATTCTCCACCATTAAAATAAAACTGTTAAGAATGGCTTTAAAGTTCAATTCTCTTACTTAAATATTTAGAACATCCTTAATGATCCAGAAGATTTTAAACCTCTGAGCCAGAACTGAAACTCTGACTCATGTGCTGCACCCAGCAGGGACACTTGAAGTAGTCACTTATCAACTTCATTGCTTGGTCCAAAAATAAGTGCTTATTTTCATTTAAGGAGTTTATAGTGAAGCCAACAGTTATTCTGGCATATTGAATCAGAAAAGCATGCCTTTATGATAGTGCTATGCCTTCGTCTGTGGTTTGTTAATTCATGTGTTTCATACTGTGTTAATGAAGACGTCTCTAATTTAACCTGTATGTGTCAGGTTATTGGTCATCTCTCGCTTTTTCATTAGCCACAGATTCCAAGATTACCTTGGCTGAAAATCAACGAGCTAATTCAGATGCCTAAATTACCTTACACTTCTCTATGAATATTATCTCTGTTGCATTCAAATACTTGAAGTTAGCTGCTATGTCCACAACAGTAAACATCTGGCCAAAATTAACATGTTTAATGTTTCTTAGCTCTCTTCTCTCCTGAGACAAAGGAAAGGGAGATTTTTATTTGCGTATGTTTTGTTCATTTTGTTAGGTATTAATGTACTTTTAAGCATTGGTCATATATAGCTGAGAATTATTGTGTCCCATGTAATCATTCCTGTAGATTTCAGAAATATGTGTGTTCAGCAGAACTTGTCTTTTTTTCTTGAATATTTTCCCCTTTATCTCCTTGTCTCTATCCTCAGCTAGTCTTAGTTCAACGTGCCTCTATATCCTAAAGCATTTGAGAAACAACATAGAAGAGTGTCTTAACATGACTGTAGAATGTGCTGGATTCAGCTTTTATCATTTATTTGTTTGTGATCATGAGCAACATCTTATTAATCCATCTGTACCATTTTTCTGTCTGAGGTTGGTATCACATTTCTCACAGAATTGTTCAGAGAGTAAATTGGTAACATGGAATATATATATATATATATATATGATAGTAGTAGTAGGGCTAGTATGATGATATATATAATTTAAACAGTTCAGTGCTATGCACCTGGCATTTGATAGCATGCCTCTTGTGATTATTGTGTTTACTCATTCCAATTGCACAGGGACTTCTTTAGGTTCCATATTTGCTTGTTGATCTTCTTTATTTCATAACAAACTATTCATAAATGTGGTTTTATTTTATTTTTCTACATGTGTATTTTATTCTCTAAACTTTGAGAAAACACAAATATTCTGATTTAGGTTTTAGAGATACTTAAGTTGTTTTTATTGTGTTCCTTAAATTTTGAAATAATTTTCATAATTTACCTACAAAACATATTATTTCTATTCTAAAATAAAGTGTATTGAAGATGTTTTTACCTCTTTATAGCTATAATTCCTTGATTTCTCTACATATCTTTATAAATTTCTTTTTCTTAATTGGTGATTTGTGTATTTCATACATATTTTTCAGTCCAATTTGGACACATTCCCCTCTCGCTGCCCTCTGCCTCACCCCTGTTCATGCCTTCTGCCATACATGTCTTGCATCTTTCTCTCAGTCTTTCCAAAGTTTTTTACTGCAGAAGTTTGTTGTTTGGGGCAGAATTTAACTGTATCAGTCAGCTCTTTGATCCAGTCTTTACATTGTTGCTGTGGTTGTTCCCTCCCCTTTTTTTAACCACTTTTTAAAAAATTTTATTTATTTATTTTTTTATGTGTATGAATGTATTGTCTGCATGCAGGTCTGCGCACCCATGTCATGCAATGCTGCGGAGGTCAGAAGAGGGTCTCGGATTCCCCTGGAACTGGAGTTCTCCTGGAATTGAAGTTACAGACGGTTCTCAGCCGCCATGTGGGTACTGGGGATCGAACCCGGGTCCAATGCAAGAGCGGTCTGCACTCTTAACTGCTAGGCCATATGCCTATATAACCATCGTATATGTATCAAAATTATGACCTTTGAGAATAAACTGTATGTTAATTCAAAGTATGTTTAAGCATTCACATTTCCCCCCTTAACTTTATATTACTCTAAGATATGAATACATACCTTCCACCCATATACAGTAATTACAGTCTGAAAATAAGTTGTAGGCCACTTCTAAAGCCCTTTAAGAGATTAATACTATAACAGCACAATTGCTTTCAGATAAAACTAAATATAACAATAATGTTTTTAAGCTTGCCTTTCAACTGAGGCTTTGGTATTAGCATCCACAAATTCGGGTAACCATTTTTGGAACACACATTTCCCCCTTTAATTTTATATTACTTTAAAGTATGCATACATACCCTCCCCCACATATACCACAATTACAAAGTCTGCAAATAAGTGATAAGTTAATTCTAAATCCCATTAAGGTATTCACATTATAATGGTACAGTTTCTTTCAGGTAAAAGAATATATATATATATATCAGTTTGCCTTACTACTAGGAATTTGGTGTTAGCATCCACAGATGAGGAATACAATTTGTCGTTTGTTTTTCTAGAACTATGTTACTTCACTTAGCATAGTGTCTTCTAGTACCATCCATTTTCTTGCAAAGTTCATGATGTTATCCTTCTTTACTGCTGCATAGAACTCCATTGTGTAAATGAACCACTTTTTCTCTATCCACTCATTAGTTGAGGGGCATTTGGGTTTGTTCCAGCTCTTAAAGCCTGCCTATGATTAATGTTATTATTTGTGATTCATATGCTATGATCTCTCTTATAATATGCCATGAAAGAAATATCCAATCTCTATAAATCTTGTTACTTATGCTAAATAAGTAGAAGGAATGAGTTAGTATAGCAAAGACAGGCAGATTTATAAAGGCCAGTAGAGGGTATTCTTTAGAGACTGTTGATACCTTTGATTTTACAAAAATGAGTCATATATTGGAAAAGAATATCTCTGGAATTTAAAATAGCACAGTGATAAAAAATGAAGAGATTTGTTGAAGATGATTCAGAATGAATGAAGTAGTAATCATAGGTAAATTGCACATCATATTTAATTCTGATAATATTGAAATTCAAGGTGTTTTAAAACTCATTTTACACATAAAGAAATCAAAAACTATATTTCAGATAAAATGTAAATTACATGTCATTTTGTCCGCTTTGCATTAATTAATTAACTTAATGTCCATTTTATGGCAGTAGTAGTGTAAGATGCTATTTGACTTAATATTCATAAAAGTAATTTATACAAGTCTATGTTAAGGGGTATATTTGCACAATGTGCTTGATTATTCTTACTTTATTACAAGGTCATACAACAAGAAGGGACAGATTAACAGTGACTTTATGCTCCCAGACTGGTATGTGGTAGAGATTCCAACGAGAAGTATTAGAGTAGGGACAAGAGGCACACTGAGTCCAGGGAGATGACCTCAGAACTCATGACCAAAGCAGTGCCATTCAGGAGGGAAAAGCGAAAGTTAGTGAGTAAATCATTAATGGAAGGAAATCTCAGAAGGAAAATTGACACGGCAATGAGAGAGGTCACCTATGATTGGACAAAGCTGAATTTGTCCATGCCATCCTTCAAAACTGGAGCTAGCCTCCTTAGTGCTCCATGACTCTGTTGTACTATAAGAACACAAAAAGGTTTAATACTGACCTCAAATAGCTGAGTGACAGTGGTCTATATTGTGCCTCCATAAATTCAAATCTTAGACACCAGTGCTTGGTCATAAATATTAAGAGAATTGGTAGTCTATCAAGTTATTTGAGGTGGAAGATTATGGATGGAGAATCAAATTCATGAATTTCTCATATCCATAAATTTTGAACTTCAAGGGGAGTAGTTGGTATCTGTTTTTTAATATTTAGGAGTTAACATTTTTCCTTTTAATTTTACATTACTCTAAAATATGAGTATATAACTTCCACCCATATTCATTAATTACCATGTTTGAAAGTAAGTGGTAAGTTAATTCAAAGCTCATCAAGAGATTCACATAAAATCACTGTTGCTTTCAGATAGAAATACGACAATGTTGTTCAGCTTGCCTTTCAGTTGGAGGATTGGGTACTAGCATCCACAAATGAGGAAAAACATTCTCATTTGTTTGTTTGTTTGTTTGCTGTTTGTTTGTTTTGGAGGTGTTTCTTCACTTAGCATAATGGCTTCAAGTTCCATCCATTTACCTGCAAAGTTCATGATGTTATCTTTATCACTGCATAGAAGTCCATTGTGTAGATGTACCACATTTTTGTTATCCATTCATAAGTTGAGGGGCACTTAGTTTAGTTCCAACCCTTTGCTATTGTGAAAAGAGCTGTAATAAACATAGATGTGCATGCATTTTTGCAGGAAGGGTTGTCCACATTGCTTTCCACAGTGGTCATATGAGTATATATTCTCACCAGCAGTGGATGAGTGTCCCCCTTTCTCCAAAGCTTCTCCAGTATTTGGTGTCTTTTGTTTTCTTTATCTTAGCCAATCTTATCAGAATGAGATGATATCTTAGGGTAGTTTTAATTTGCATTTCCTTAATTATTAACCATGTTGAACACTTTTTAAGATGTTTCTCAGCCATGTTTACTTCCTCATTGTTGAAGTCACTGTTCAGATCTTTACTTCGTCTCTTGAGTGAATCATTTGTATTTTTACTTCTTTGTTTTTTGAGTAGTTTATATATACTGCATGTTAATGCTCTGTCAAATGTGTCACTGGTGAAGATTTCATTCCACTCTGTGGGGTTTCTCTTCACTTCTTTGATTATTTCTTTTGTTGCACAGAAGCTTCTGAGTTTGATGAGGTCCCACTTGTCAGCTTTTGACCTTATTTCCTGCACAGCTGCTGTTTAATTTAGGAAGTGTTTTCCTACTCCTATGTCTTGTACATTGCAACCACCTTTTTCTATCACCTTCAGAGTTTCGGGTTTCACGTTGAGGTCTTTGATCCATTTGGAGTTGATTTTTGTACAGGGTGAGAGGTAGGGGTTTAATTTTGTTCTTCTACCTATGGTGATCCAGTTTTGCCAGCACAATTTGCTGAAGATGCTATCTTTCCTCAAATGAGCTTTTTTGGCCCCTTTATCAAATATGAAGTGGCTGAAATTGGATGAGCTCAAGTTTGGATCTTCAGTTTTGTTCCATTGGTCAACAGGTCTGTTTTTTTGCCAGTACTAAGCTGTCTTTATGACTATAGCCCTGTAGTATAGCTTAAAGTCTGGCAAGGTGATTCCCCCCTAAATTGCATTTTTCATGCAGGGCTCCTTTAGCTATTCAGGGTCTTTTGCTTTTCCATATGGATTAAAGGAATTTTTTTTTTCCAAGTCTGTGAAAAAACTCATGGGGATTTTAATTGGGATTGCACTGAATCTGTATATTAATTTGGGTAGAATAGACATTTTTACTATATTATTTTTTCTTGTCCATGAGCATAGGAGGATTTTCCACCTTTTGATGTCGTCTTTAATCTCCTTCAGCAGTTTAAAATTTTTGTTGTAGAGACCTTTGGTGTCTTTGGTTAGGTTTGTTCCCAGGTACTTTTTGAGGCTATTGTGAGTGGGAAGGTCTCTTTATATCCCTTCTCCAGTCGCTTGTTGTTGGTGGAAAGAAAGGCTATTGATTTTTTTAGGTTAATCTTGTATCCTGCCACTTTACTGAAACTCTTAATTGCTTCTAGGCATTTTCTGGTGGAGTTTTTAGCATCCCTCAGGTAAACTATCATATTATCTGCAAACAGGGATAGTTTGACTTCCTCTTTCCAATTAGTAGTCTCTTAATTTATTTTTCTTGCCTTATTGCCCTACCAAGTGTGTCAAGCACTGTAATGTAGAGGAGTGTCAATATGGGGCAGCCTTGCTGGGTTCCCACATTTAAGGGGGTGGTTCTATTTTTTTTTCCCATTTAGCATGATGTTGGCTGTGGTTTAGTTGTATTTGGTTTTGATTATATTTAGGAATGCTCCCTTCAGTACAATTCCCTCTAGAACTTTAAACATGAAGAGATAGTGCAGCTTATCAAATACTTTTTCTGCATCAATTGAGATGATTGTGTGATTTTTGTCATTCAGTCCATTTATGTGTTTTATGATATTTATTGATTTACATATGTTGGACCATCCCTGCATCTCTGGTATGAATCCAAATTGATCATGATGGGTGATCTTTTTGATGTGGGTCTGTATGCAAATTGCAAATATTTTGTTGAGAGTTTTTGCATCTGTGTTTATTAATGAGATGGGTTAATAGTTTTCTTTTTTGGTTGTGTCTTTGCCTGGTTTTGGCGTTATAGTGATGCTGGCTTCATAGAATGGATTTGGGATATTTTCCTCTGTATCCTTCTGAACAGTTTGAGCAGTAATGGTTGTAAGACTTCTTTAAATGTTTTATAGAATTCTGAGGTGAAACCATCTGAGCCTGGGCTCTTTTTAGTTGGGAGCGTTTTTTATTATGTCTTCAATTTCCTCTAATGTTATGGGTCTGTTTAAACTGTCAACCTCTTCTTGGTTAAGCTTTGTTGGTTCTCAGGATTTTAGATATTCATCCATTTCTCTCAGGTTTTCAAACTCAGTAGAGCATAGATTTTTGAAGTATTCTCTTATGATTGTCTGGATCATTTGTTGTGATGTTTCCCTTTTCATCACGAATACTATTAATTTGGAGTTGCTCTTTATTTTGGTTAACTGGCTGGAGGTTGATCTATCTTATTTATCTTTTCAAAGAACCAGTTTTTGTAGCCATTGATTTGTTGTATTGTTTTCTTTTTTTCTATTTCATAGATTTCTGCTTTGATTTTGTTATTTCTTCCTGTCTGTTGGGTTTAGGATCCATTTGTTGTTGTCTCTCAAGTGTTGTAGCTGTTGTGTTACATCATTTATTTTTTTCCTTGTGTTTTTTTTAATGTGGGCATTTAGAGGTATATATTTCTCTCTTAAGAATGCTTTTAAAGTATCCCACAGGTTTTGTTGTATTTTATTGTCTTTTTCATTTAGTTCCATGAATACTTTTTTTTTTATTCTTTATTTCTTCCCTGACCCATTCATTATTCAGTATTCGGTTGTTTAGTCTCCATGTGTTCTTGTTGCTAGTCAGGCTTATTCTGGTGTTAATATTGAGCTTTATTGCTCTGTGGTCTGATAGAATGCATGAAAATATTTCAAGAATTTTATACGTGTTAAAGTTTGTAATGAAAGCTTATGCCTTGGCTCCTGCTTATGGGTATGTGTAATACAACTTAGGCATCTATAGGTCAAAACAAAAACCTAAAAAAAAAAAGGAAGAAAAGAGGGAGGGAGTGGGCTACTATCCTTTCTGGGATACAAATGGAAAACTCTGTTTTCAATCCTATTGATAAATTTTCAATTTTTCTGATCTTAAAATAACAATGGGAGGAAATTTATGGTTCCCACAGGTAAAAGTCAACAAATCTAAATCCTAAAACATACAACTTATGGCTGTGCAGGATGAACTGGGGAATGCAGCAGAGAGGTTGACCCATCTGAACACTAAGGAATGAGAACATCAGACTGCACTGAGACACGGTCACTGAGCATCTCTCTAATAATATTGGGAAGTTGACTTGTTAGATAATGGACCCTAATGGAGAAACCTTCCTACCTCTCCCCCCCCCTTTTTTTTTCTTTCTTTTCTTTTTTTTTTTTTTTTGAAAAAAAGAAAACAGGATGGTAACGAAACCACTCCCAAACTGTAAACCCGAGCAATTGTTATGGGTGGTAATTTCCTATAAAACAGGCACAAGTATTAACTGATTGATAGGCATAGGACTGTGAAAGGATATTTCTCTATCTAGAGCCAAATTCAATAGTAAAGTGTTTATAAGTTGTGTAATTAAGCAAAAATATATTACTACAGGAAAGCTCTGACATCAGCAATGAATTATTCTGCTAGGAGATGTTGGCTAGGGGATTCAAACCCGCCCCCCCCAAATATTAAAGGCCTTTTGCCCATAAATGGGAATATATGCAAGGAGAAAGGCAGTAAGTCCTGTTGTCGAAGACCTGGTGTGAGCATGAAAAATGTTATGAGACGTCACCTGCTAGGTACAACTGGCCTCTGAAATGCTAGAGAAGCGTGACCAAGGCCACTGACAGGCCCAATACAGCAAAATTGGTCTCCCTGAGACAAACAAGACTCCTCCGAAAATTCAGCTACACCTCAACAGCTGGAGATACAGTGCAACAGTGGCAGCCAATAGTGTCTATATTATTCCAAACTATTTGGCTATTAGCTTCTCTCCTTGGAGGAATAACTCACAGCGGATGACAAAAGCTTATGTCCTCTAGTGGTTAGCGAACATGTTTATTAAGACACAACTAAAAACTTGTCACCCTTTATAAGAGAAACCACAGTTGCGGGTATTAGCATACCATCCAAGCATCTGTGTCTATGCTCACAGCTTAGCTTGACACAATATATTGTACTGCTTAAATGCCTGTAATCCATAGCTTGCGCTTTGTTAGTATGACTGAAGAAGGGTATCACTGTGAAAGCTGTCAATCCGTGAAAAGAAACAAAACTGAACAGACCAGAGTCCAAAATGACAACTCCAAAGAAATTAGACTGTTTTCTTTGCTCACCCATTTGTGCCCCTTTTCCCAAACGCCTAGGGACAAAACTGCGGAAGAGGAGGCTTGGTAGATTGTAAGGGCTTGGAGAGATAGGGGTGAATCAGACTATAGGGAATATAGTCTGGACACCTGATGATCAACATGCCTGTGCATACAAGCTTCTCCAACTGGACTATGGGAACTTGGGTTGTTCAAAATTTGACATAGATACTTGCAAAATGCACCAATTACTAATTGTAATGACAT
This sequence comes from Rhizomys pruinosus, assembly GCA_009823505.1. Classification (NCBI taxonomy): domain Eukaryota; kingdom Metazoa; phylum Chordata; class Mammalia; order Rodentia; family Spalacidae; genus Rhizomys; species Rhizomys pruinosus. The sequence goes on from VZQC01001442.1 coordinate 5,294,308, forward strand.
ACTGGGAGAAACATCATTTTATCTGCAAACAACTTGTCATTGTATTGTAGGAATCCCTTAAAAATAAAAATAAAAAAATTAAAAAAAAAAAAGTTTCTTTTGTGTCCCAGTATGTGGTCGATTTTGGAGAATGTTCTGTGGGATGCTGAGTAGAAAGTATATTCTCCAGTGTTTAGGTGGAATATTCGGTAGATGTCTGTGAGGTCCATTTGTTGTATTGTATTGTTCAGTTTCAATGTCTCTCTCTATATTTTTTTGTCCAGTTGATCTATCCAAGGGGCTCAGTGGCACTTTGGAGTCCCCCAGTATTAGTGTGTTGGGATTAATCTGTGTCTTGAAGACATGCAGAATTGCGTTTATATAGTTCAGTGCACCTGAGTTTGGTGCATAAATATTTAGGATTGTGATGTCTTCCTGGTTAATTATTCCTTTGATAAGGATGTGATGGCTCTCTTTGGCTCTTCTCATTGAATTTACTCTGAGGTCTATTTTGTCTGGTATTATAACAGCAAGTCCTGCTTACTTTTTGATACCATTTGCTTGTAATAGTTTTTCCATCCTTTCTTTTTTTCATTTTTTATTGATGCTTTGCGTATTTCATACATCATTTTCTAATTCAGTTCATGCATATTTCCCTTTCTCTTCCCCCACCCCACCCCACCCCATCCCAGAACATGCATTCTGCCATAACTGTTCTGTATCTTTCTCTCAGTTTTTTTTCAGTTGGTATCTATCCTTGAGAGTGTTATAGGTTTCTTGTAGGCAGCATATAGATTGATTCTGTTTCCTAATCCATTCTCCCAGTCTATGTCTTTTTATTGGGGAGTTTAGACTATTAATACTTAAAGCCATTATTGAGAGATGTGTGTTGCTTCTTTTCAACTTATTCTTGGTTTGCATTATTGGTCTAGGCTTGTAGTTATGTTCGCATGCTTTTATTATTTTCTCTTTAGTTGTTTGGGGATAGTTGGTCTTTTCCTCTGTTCTTTAGATTGCTTCAAGTATTTTCTGAAGCGTTGGCTTTTATGACATGTATCTTTCATCTTGTTTATGTCATGAAATATTTTTTTTTATTTCTCCTTCAACTATAATTGATATTTTGCTGGGTGTAGTAATTTGGGTTTAGCACAGGGGAATACTTGGTTCCATGGTCTTCTGGCTTTCATAGTTTGCACTGAGAAGTCAGCTGTAATTCTGATGGGTTTTCCCCTTGTGTGTAATTTGTTTTTTTTTTTCTCTTGTAGCTTTCAGTATTTTGTCTTTGCTTTGAGCATCTAGCATTTTAACTATGATATGTTGTGGGGAGTTTCTTTTCTGGTCTTGTATATTTGGTGTTCTATGTACTTCTTGTATTTGTATAGGTTTGTCTTTTTTTCAGTTTGGGAAAACTTTCTTCTATTATCCAGTTGAAGATCTAATCAATATTGTTGTCTTTGGATTCTTCTCCTTCCTTTATCCCTATGATGTGGAGATTTTGTCTTTTCATAATATCCCACATTTACTGGTTATTCCACTCATGTTTTTTTTTTAATTTTTCATAATCTTCATTTGAACATTTTAGATGATCCATGTTATCCTGCAGGTCTATATTCTATTTTGTGGTTCATCCATTCTGCTTCTGAGTCTTTCTCCAGTCCTTTCCTGCTGATTGGATGAATGTTCCATTTCCTTTTTCATTTCATCCTGTGAATTCTTTAGTATTTCCTTTTCCTTTTGGAGCATGCAATTCTCTACTTTTAGCTCCTTGCTTTGCTGGTCTTTATTCCTTTCAACCTGGGATCTTTTCAATGTTTCCACTTCCTTCAAGAGTTTGTCCTTCTCTCCCTCTAGTTCTTTTCAGAGTTCCTGTTTCTCTTCCTCTAGTTCTTTTCAGACTTTGTGTTTCTCTTCCTCTAGTTCTTTTTGGAGATTTTCATTCTCTCCCCTTAGTTCTCTGATTTGTTCTTTATATTCTTTGATTTCTTTGAATATGTCTACAATTGTTCTTCCAAGGTCTGTATCTTGATTTCTTTCCAGGGAGAACTTGTTATTAGACTGGTAGAGTTCGGTGTGGATTTATTATGCACTTTTCCCATGTTGTTTTTTCGTTGTGTCTTTGGCATGTGGATTTGTTTTTGTTGTTTTTGTTGTTGTTTGTTGCTCATTTTGTTGTTGTTGTTTGTTTGTTTGTTTGTGTTTTTTGGATTCTGGTACCTCAATATTGGCTGTGCAGATTAGATTCACTAACATTATGCATGCTTGATAGTCTGCCCCACAGTACCACCAGCTTGGGGGGGGTTGTTAGCTCCTTTGGCCCATAGCTGGTACCCTGTTGATCTGATGTGCCCCTGTCTACATGCACCCATGCCTTGGTGCCCTCTGGAACCCGAGATGAGAGGTTCTGGGAGTGGGTGTAGGGCCCCAAAGCCACAAGGCAGTTCCACCTTACTGGGGTGCTGTGCTGTGCTCATACTGGTGTTCTCTGAATCCCGGGGTGAGAGGTTCCGTGTGTGGGAGTGGTTGTATTCTGTAAGAGCTTTGAAATCCCAAGGAACTCAAATACTCATTCTGAAATAGATTCTGTAATTGAGTAGTTTGTTAGAATAAAAATTTGCATTGTTATTAGTGGTTGTAGAAAATGATATCAAAGAATAAGGAGATTCCACTGAAAAGAGAATTAAACTGATATTGCTAAGAAGCTGATGATATGAAACACCTGAGCTGTGGATAGTGGAAGATTGACATATAATTTCTCCAGTGAATGATGGATGACAGACATAGCTCAATGCAGACACATAAGCTGGCTACTTCCCTGGCACTTTTCCTACCTCATCATATTTGTGTAAACACAGCTCTGGTCTCCAGATATTTGTGCACTCAGGAAGTATACATCTCCAGTTGTGAAATTTATGAACACAAAGCCCAAGGACCATTTTCTCAATAACTTGCCATTGTTGAGTTCTCTATAATTTTTCATCCTAGTAATTCCCTGAAAAGACACATTAAGGGGGAACAAAGGTAGAAATTCCATGAAAGGAAAGTACAAGACTGAGAGAAAGTAGAAGAATATAATAGTGATATATTACTTTACTTTGATTCAAATAATAATCATACTATCAAGTAGTATAAAATAAATTTTTCATATTATTAGATTAACATTAAAGCAAAAATTATGAGAAAGTGATTTATAATCATAAATGTAAGTCAATAATATGTAGACTATTTGTTAGCTCTTATTAGAAAGTAAAGATATAAATATTTAAAAGGCAGCAAGGTAATATTTTCAGTTTTAAGACTGTAAAACTTTGAGCAAGTCATGGTGGTGCACACCTTTAATCCTAGCACTTGGGAGGCAGAGGCAGGTGGATCTCTGTGAGTTCAAGGCCAGCCTGGTCTACATAGCGAGCTCTGGGCCAGCTGGGACTAAAAGGGAGATCATGTCTCAAAAAGACAAAAAAAAAAAAGACTGTAAAACTTCTTTGAAGACATTCCATACATGAGCCATAGACAAAATTAAAGGAGAAATCAAGCTGATATTGACTTCAAAACTTCATCTCTATTGGCTAGCTTTCGTACTGGAGGATGCTGTGCATGTTACCAGAAGAAAAAAGTAATAATCCTTAACCTTACACAGCTGTGAATCCTGCATTCTTCCTCAACAACTGGTTTGGCAAGAAGGGACCTCTGGTGTAATAGTGGCATGAATATTATGGGAGTAACTAATCACTTTCTGATCGAATTTAAGTTCTGCTTCTTAGGACAGAGCCTATACGTGACACTCATATCAGGCTTAAGAACATGTCTCCACAGGCTATAGGGAAAGAGCCTAGTACTTTATCCTGCTAAATATATAACATTAAAGTGGCTCTTAATGCCTTGTTTTTACACCTATAGACGAATGCATCTCTCAATTCTCACCAGTCAAGGTTCCTTATGCAACAAATAGTGGTAATCACAGAAACTTACAACTGGTCAGTGCACAAAAAATACTTGACAGCAGAATGCTTATTCCTGAGTTGGAAACTTATATCAAACTTCTGCCTCCAAAGGCTCAAGGATCATTGAGGAGGAGGCAGAAGATTATAAGAGCCAGAGGTGGTAGATGATCACAAGGAAACAGAGTTTTCTAGACAGCTGGTCAATTACTCATATGAACTCAAAACAATTGTGAAAGCATACACAGGTACCATGTAAGCTCATGTCATACAAAATCTCAGTACAGAAACAAGGTAGTGGATAAAAAAATCACAATTCTACCTGAAGAACTATTGAAAAGCTATGGCTGCTGGAAAGGGGAGAGTCAGTCTCATTTAAAGTTATTACTCTTGGTAGGTTAATCAGGCTTACATGGACAGATCCTCACAGAAGAACATTTGAAGACACACATTTCATATACATATATGAACTTGAGGCTGAGTATATTGAGAGGGGGTGCAAACAGGGAAGGGGAGAAATGTAATAAAAATATATTTTTGATACAAAAATTCAGTTAAAAAGGAAAAAAGTAAATCCACTGAAGTAAAAATAAAAGGCAAAAAGAGGAGTTATAATTTGGATTTACTAAAAAATGTGAAAAAATATTTTCATAAATAGTGGAGTTCTAAATTGGGGCTGTTACTTAGGGGAAACATATATTAAAACTTTAAAAAATGAGTATCCATGTCTATTTTATAGGAACATATAAAAAATATCAGATTATACTTAATATTATTCTGATACCTATTTCTCTATTTACTCACATAATTTGCTAATCAGAACAGTGTGCAAATATCTTTCACTATGGATTTATGCATATCCTTTAAACTTTATTAATTTGTTCTGTTATCTCAAAGCTTTTTCCTACTTTTTAATCACTGTAAATGTTTCAGTTTCTTAAAGGTGATATATACATATATATGCAGATCTATGAATTTAACTGATATGAAAACTTTAAAATATATTTTATTATTTTTATTAGAGGTATATGAATGCTTTACCTACATATATTTAAGTCCACCCTTGTGACTCAATGCCCACTTTGGATCCCCAGGAACTAACTGGAATTACAGACAGTTGTTTTTTTTTTTTTTTTTTTATTTTTTTTTTTAGGACAGATCTTACATTCTTGCCTCAAACCGATGACAAGTTACATTCCTACAAAATAGAATGGAAACATGAACACATTCTTTATTCTACAGCAAGGTCAAAGATTTTAGGAGGAGAAACCTTTGTGTTGGCCCGTGTGAGTTGACTGTATTCTATTTCATAGTATGTCATGGGCACAAACAGTATTTTATTTTTCACATTTCACAATACAGGTAGTCAGTAGATTTCTATACCGCTTTTGATTTCAAAAACACAATGAAACTCTTTGGAAACTATCAATGCCTGTTATTCTTTTTTAAAATCTTTTATTTATTTTTTGTACATGTATGAATGTACTGTCTGCATGTAGGTTTGTGCACCCGTGTCGTGCAATGTCATGGAGGTCAGAAAAGGGTCTCGGATTCCCCTGGAACTGGAGTTCTCCTGGAATTGGAGTTACAGACTGTTCTCAGCCGCCATGTGGGTGCTGGGGATCGAAACTGGGTCCTCTGCAAGAGCAGTCAGTGCTCTTAACCACTAGGCTATCTCTGCAGCCCCCTGCATGTTATTCTTAGTAATTTTACTTTTTACATTAAATACGCCCAACTTCTGTAGCTTTTTGTTTGCCTTACTCCCTCTAAACTCCTTTCCCACCTCAATGTAGCATTTGCTCTTGTTTTAAATTATCTTTATATTATCTTTCTTTTATTTATTTATTTTTTCTTTATGTGTATGAATGTACTGTCTGCATGCAGGTTTGTGCAGCCGTGTCGTGCAATGCCGCGGAGGTCAGAAGAGGGTGTCGGATTCCCCTGGAACTGGAGCTCTCCTGGAACCGGAGTTTCAGACGGTTCTCGGCCGCCATGAGGGTGCTGGGGATCGAACCCGGGTCCTCTGTAAGAGCGGTCGGCGCTCCTAACCGCTAGGCCATCTCTCCTAAGGAATTACAGACAGTTGTTAGCCACCATGTGGTTTCTGGGAACCAAGCTCTGGTCCATTGCAAGAACAGCCAGGGCTCTTAACCACTGACAGATCCCTCCAGCCCTGACACAAAACCTTTGATAGGTTTATGTTCTGTCTCCTGTCTCTCCAGTCAATTTCCACATTCATGTCATCATCATTGCGAAGGGTGTTCTACCTTTTGTATTTTTAAACAATATATAACTTTAAACTTAGTTTCACTAAATTAAAGCCTATTTTGCATGTATCAATATTCATTTTTGCTTTACAGATTCCTTTTACTTGGTTGAATATCTTCTTCCAGTGACTGTATGGAAGTCAAATACTCTTTCATCCCTGTATCATTTTCTGGCTGGATCATTCTCACCTTATATCTAGTCCAGTTGGAAAAAGATTTATAACTTAATATTTTTAATGTTTCTATCAAAATTTGAATAAAATAAGCTGTTGATTTGCTTTATTTTCTGTGGTGAAGTGGAGCTTCTGCCACCTCTGATCCCTGTTCATATCCAAGTCTTTTTATCTTCCCTCCCTGTCGGACTTTGGATTTCATTTTACTCTAGTTGGCCACATTTTAACATTTAACAATTCACTTCTAAGTTTCTCAGCCTTCAAAAGGATTTTACTTGTATATCCTCATTATTTTTATAATATTCTGCTTTTCCCATTTTGTTTTCAATTTGTCTCTATTTCTATTTATCTTCAGTTCTAGAAATGCTGTCAATTTATTCAGTCATTTTAAATATATTGAAAGCTGTTTTCTTTTTCTTTCTTCTAGAATGTGTGCCACATAGACCCTGCAATGCACACTGCTAAATATCCAGTGCTGTACACTCTTTTATCTTCCTGTCTCCTTATTTCTTCATGTTATCTGCTGGGAAAATAACTTGCATTATATTTTGAGTTTAATATTAAATAAGCAGCTTCTTCAGCATATTTATTGATTTAGGACATTTATATGCATATATAAATATATAACACATATATAATGAAAGAAATTATTGTATATAATATATTGTAATATCAATAAGTTTTTTAGATCTCAAATATGTCCATCCTGGCCTATTTATCTTTATTGATTTAATAAGTTTTCAGATCCTCAGATATTAATGGTTACATTCACTTAAAGATGTCTTCAAATTATACCCTTTCTTGTTCAAACATGTCTTTTGGTGTCTAAGGATTTACTTCATAAACATACTTGATCAATTTTATCTTATATTTAATTTTGAAACATGAAATTTCATTATACAATTTTATAACCTTCTTGGAAAAGAAAAATCCAGTACTTGTAACAAGTTCATTGTTGGTTGTTTGGAGTAAGAATGAAGGCAAAACTGAAGATAGGTGGTCTAGGAACTTATGCTCCCCACCTGTCTTAGATGCTGGCCTTATCTTGAAGTATTCCATGTTCTGCCATAACTACAGGACAGGGGTTATCTTTCTGCACAGAGATGTGACCTCTGTCCTAGAGTTCCAGTATGCCTTTCTCAGGGAGCCCTTGTGGCTGCGTTTAAGTTCTGCAGCAAAACTATTCTACATGGCATTTGAGTGCAATAAACATCCCATCTAACTTTTATTTTCCTAAGAAAATTCTTTGTTAGTTTCATTATTGTGTTGTCCATTTTCCCCATATTTATAATTCTACATATATTCTAGATATTTGGTTCATGAAGAAGAACCTGTAAAATATATTCACATCTCTAGTATTAGTATGGTTTAGACAAAGATCTTTAATAACATAAATGGAGCTTTTCAATTACAACAGAAATTAATCATTTGACATGCTCCATAAGTAGCTGAAAAAAATGCATGAGAGATCATGTTCTTAGTTTTTTTTCCACTTTTATTGGGTCAGTTTTTTTTATTACTTCTTTATTTTTTTTCCTTTTTTTAACAATAAGTAATAATTTATGAGTAGAAGCATCCTTCATGTAAAAACAATTTACAAGCAGTTGTGCCCAAACCCACACAGCCCATGGGTCCCACCATCCAGCAGGAGGGGTGCTTGTATGTTCAATCAAGTTGATCAAATGAGTGTCCAGACTATATTGTTGTAGTTTCACCATTCACCCCAATCACAGCCCTTACATTCTACCATGCCCCCTCTTCTCTTCTACAGATTGTTCCCTAAGCTTAGAAAAGGGGCACAGGTGGATGAGAAGCAAAACAGTCTACTTTCTCTGGAGCTGTTGTCTTGGACTCTGGAAAATTCTGGCTGTTTCCTTTCATGGGCTGACAGTTTGTCTAGGAATAACCTTTCAATACTACTAATGAAGCACAAGCAATTAGATATATAGGTATTTAAACGGTACTAATTGTTATGGTAGGTTACTTTGGTATAGACACAGATGTTTGGATGGTATGTTAATCCATGAATTACGTTTTTTTCTGTTAAATGTGACAGGGTCTTACTGTGGCTTATAACATCTCCTAACCACTAGAGGATGTAAGCTTGTGGCATCAGCCATATGTTATTCCTCCAAGGAGAGAGCTAATAGGCAATTAGATTTGGGATATACAGGCATATGGCTGCCACTGCTGCACAGTATTTCCAGGCAGGTGAGGTGTAGCTGGTGATGACGGAGGAGTCTTGCTTGACTCAATGAGACCTATATCTGCTTTATTGGTTTAGTGGGCTTTGGTAATATTCTCTGGTATTCCAGAGACCAACGGTACACTTGCAAGTGCAGTCTCAATACATCTTTCCCGTGCTTACATCAGGTCTTTGACAGCAGGGACTTATTGCCACTCTTCTTGCAGGTATCCCAGTTGACAGGCAAGAAGCATTTACCTTTTGGGGCGGGGGCTTGGATCCCCTGGCCAACATCTCTTTGGTAGAATAATCCATTGCTGATATCAGAGCTCTCCTGTATCAATATATTTTTCTTAAGTGCATAGCTTAAGGAGACTTTAGTATTATATTTGGATCTGAATAGAGAATAATCCTTTTCAAAATTCCTATGTCTATTAGTCAATTAAAGAAGGCAGTTTTGCCGGTTTTACAAGAGATTACCTCTATAACAGTTGGCTCCAATTTACAGTTAGAGAACGACCTCATCATCATCATATTTTTCCTTGTTCTTTGTGGGGGGAGGTAAGAAAGTCTCTTGTATTAAAACTTTATGGCACCTCGAAGGTAAGTTTCATTAGGACTCAATATAAATAATTGTTACAAGTAGGATCCACAGAGGGGTTTGATGTCTGTAGTAATCTGAGGCTTTTCTTCCTTTCAATGTTCAGATGGGCCAATCTTTCTGCTGGCACTTCCTGGTGCATCCTACACAATGCAAAGCTGTATCTTTTATTTCTCAGATTTTTACCTGTTGGAATATACAAATCTTTTCCCATAGTTAGTTTTAAGATTTGAATTGCAAGGTTTTTGACAAAAGGTTTAATATATATCTGTATCCCCCTTTTTTATTTTAGTTTTTTATTTTTGACCCATGGGTCTCAAAAAGGCATTTGTATTACAGATACCTATAGGCTGGAATCAAGGCACAGATTTCATCAAATTCACCCATGCTGTTTTGGGTGAATGTATGTGGTTAACTTGGGAAGCAAACTTAATTTTTTAAGTTAAATCATCCTACTGGTAAAAGAGAGTGCTAGAAGGTGATACTGTACAACAGAAAAATTATAGAGAACATTTGTATGTGCGAATCCCAAAGTTATTGTTATACAGATTTTAAGTAAAGCAAATGTGGACAACAACAATTTATATTTCCAATTAACTCAGGTGCATTACCATTTTTATCAGAACCTTTAAACCAATGTTGTTTAATATACACATATTTACTTTTACTAAGTCCTGAAACACCAGGTAACCTGCAGACAGAGTCTGGGCAAAATTTGATACTTGTTAAACTCAATGTCAATTAAATATATATTAATCAAATATACACCTGTGTCCCTCTCCCGCCCCTCCCACCCCTCCTGATTCACCATTTCAGTCAGTTTTCTGATGCAGTCTTTCTGTTGTTGTTCTTTTAATATGCATCCCTCTCCACAAGAAATATTTATAACTGGCTTATTAATGCTAGCATCCACATATGAGGATACCATTCAATGCATCGTTTCGTTTTTTCCTGGGACCTGTGTTACTTCACTTAACATAGATGTCTTCTAAGCTCCAATCCATTTACCTGCAAAATTCATGGGTTGTTGTTCTTTACAGCTGCATAGAACTCCATTGTGTACATGTACCACATTTTCTATGTCCACTCGTCAGTTGGATGGGGGCATTTGGGTTGGTTTAGCTCCTTGCTAATTTTGTGAAGAGAGCTGAAGTAAACATGGTCGTGCATGTATCTTTGCAGTAAGATGTGTCTTGTGGGTATATACCCAGGAGTGGTATGACTGGATCAAATGGCAAGCTCATTTTGAGTCTTCCAAGGGTTCTCCACACTGCTTTCCATAGTGGCTGTACAAGTTTACATTCCCACCAGCAATGGATGAGTGTTCCCCTTTCCCCACAACCTCTCCAGCACTTGATAACATTTGTTTTCTTGATCCTGGCCAGTCTTATCAGAGTGAGATGATATCTTAGAGTGGTCTTAATTTGCATTTCCCTAATTATTAGTGATGTTGAACAGTTTTTAAGTTGTTTCTCAGCCATCTCTAATTCCTCCTCTGTGAAGTCTCTATTCACTTCTTTGCTTCATCTTTTGAGTGATTCATTTGTTTTCTTTGTTTTTTTGAGTAGCTTGTATACTCTGGAAATTAATGCTTTGTCAGATGTATCTGCAGTGAAGATTTCCTCCCACTCAGTGGGTTTTCTCTTTACTTCCTTTATTGTTTCTTTTGATGTACAGAAGCTTTTGAGTTTAATGAGGTCTCATTTGTAAATTGTCGATCTTATTTCTTACTTTTAAATTATAGTGAATCTACCATAAATATGATAGAATAGTACATTGCAATTCTTAGTGGTTCAGATGTGAGAATTTGAAGTTTCCTTCAGCTCACTCAGTATTTTCCATAGGCATTTTGATTAACTTTTCATTATTTTGTCCTCAGAAAGTGCATCTTATTTAACTATGACTCTGAAATTGTCTTATGTCATTACATGGAAATAATGTGTGATCACAGTGGAAGCCAAGACCAACAATGGTTTCTACATCAATATTACCATTATTAATGACTTTTGAAGAACTGTCACTGACAATATAGCACAAACGGCTAATTGTTCTTCAATTTCTAAAATCAAACACTCTTTCAGGTAGGGTACACACATGTTTTAATGAATAATACATTTCAGTTTTGCTATAATTACAATAAAATTTGTTTTATAAGCCCTGAATATAGATGCACAATTTTAGGTGAGATACGTATTTTGTGTGTAATATGAGTTGACTTTCTCCAGTATATGAAAAAGTATTTTATAATAGATGATAAGAAAGAAATAGAGAGAGGGCAGGGACTAGGAGAGAAATTTCATAGTTTTGATGTGTCACAGAAAGAGCTACCTGTTACTTAGCATTTTAAGCAGGAGAATTTATAGGCACTCTCATGCATGCAGAAAGATGCAAGAGGGCCCATGGGTATCATGATACTTTTCACAAATTTATATCCCTAAGGATTATCTCATGAGACCATCAACACCAGGAAGAAAAGAAGAAGCAATAATCAACTTTCTTTGAAGGAACGTAAATCTCAGGAATGAATAAAGTGTCTCCTTTCTCCAGGTGGAGGTTGAACAGCATGAAATGGAGGTGTAAGTCTTCTTAAAATCATTCAGAACTGACTATAGAAAATTTCCATCAGATAAAATTAATCTTCCCAATCTGTGTTTGAAATATGACATTCTGATAATTCTAGCTTCCATTCATAGTGAAAGTATCACTGGATGATGTTTAGGAAGCATTCAAATATTTACTAGTACAATGTAAACATAAAGGGAATCTACAACTTACACCCATACACGGAAATGCACATCTCAGCAAAAACAACACAGACATTTTTAGTTATGTAATGATACAAGTACAAATGTCCCCTAATTCCTATAAGCTTCAGTAGTGATGTATCTGTATTTTGCTCTGAGTTGCTTTGGTTACCTTGCAATAGGAAACAGTTATGTATTTATGAGCACCAGGTTTGGTGAATATTGCTTTGTTTCATTGCCCATGTATACTACCAGTGAAACATTTTGATCTGATTCTATAACTTTCAGAAGCATACATACAGATCACAGTTATTTCCAGCCAAAGAAGTTGGTTTAATTAAACATGGTTCCTATAAACCCTCATAATTTAAATGTTAGTGAAATCACTTTTTTACTTTCTCTAATACATTGTTTTGTATAATATAAACATTTAAAAAATAAAATGGCTAGTTGTTTCTATATCTATAGGAAATATGAATGGTCATTTTAAGAATTGGAAAAATAATATCAATAAATCAGGGCCAAATCCTAATATTCTTGCCATTATTTTCCAATTATTAAAATTAAATTGTAAACTGTATAGACATTTTTATCATATTACATATATATACATATATAATGTATTAATTTAAAAAAGCCATTTTTTTTCAGTCGTCTTTAAGTTATCTAAAAATTGGGAGGGTGTGTGGACCAGCCTTTCAGCCCAGAGGATTCTGGAAGCTAGGAGCTGAGGTTTGAAAACAGAGGCTGAGGGCAACTGGTGCCTGAATGGGGGCAGAAGCTGTGTGGACCAGCATTTCAGATCAGAGGATTCTATGAGCTGGGAGCAGACATTTGAACTCAGAGGGTGCAGGAAACTGGTGCCTGAGCAGGGGGCAGAGGCTGTGCAGACCATCATTTCGGCTCAGATCATTCTGGGGGATGAGCTTCGAACTCAGTGGCTGCAGGCAAAGGGTGCCTGGGCAGCAGGGGTTGTAGGATACCAGTGTGGGCTAAGCAAGCAACTCAACCACTCCCCCTCCCCCACCAACTGGAACTCTGGAGAGTGTGGCTGGCAGCAGAGGGAATATAGTGCTCAGCAGGTGTCCTCTGGATTGTTACCTACCAGGTTCTTAGGAACAAAAGGGAAGAGTGAACTCTACCTTCCAATATATAACCAAAATTGAAAGCCTGAAATCTAGACAAGCTGACACTCCATACATAAAATTACAAAGAAGGGACTTGAAGGAATCAAGGAAAGCAATTCTTCAACAAGGTGAAGAGGCATTCAAGATTCGCATCAAAATACAGGCAAAAGGCAAACCATATGCTGAGAGCACAAAGAAAGAACAATATGGGAAAAGCACAGAATAACTCCAAACCAAATTCTACCAAGCCTGTGGAGGACTCCTACAAAGGGATCTCCCTTGAGGCAACCCAGAACACAGATGGTAGAACAACAATCACAGATATATTCAAAGAAATCATAAAACTAAGGGAAAAGAATGATAAAACTGAAGAAGAACCTAGAGAGAGACAATGACAAACTTCAGAATGAACTAAAAGGGAGAAAATGACAATCTCTGGAAAGAAGTTAGATAAAGAAATGACAAAAGTTCTGGAAGTGAAGTGGAAACACTGAAAAAGATCCCATGCTGAAATGAAAAAGGAAACCCAATGGCAAAACAAGGAGGCTACAGGAAGAGGTTGAGAGGCTCCAAAAGGAAGAGGAAATAAGTAAATGAATAACAGCAGAGGAAATGAAAAAGGAAATAGAACAGTCATCCAATCAAAAGGAAAGAATGGGGAAAGCCTCAGAAGCAGAATTGAGGAAGCAGGAAAAAGAGAATCAGACTAGAAGATAACACAGAACAACTAAAAAAGCTCAAGTAAAATCTATGAATTTTAAAAAGATATCACAGAGTGGTAACAACGCAAGAAATGTGGGACACTATGAAAAGATCAAACCTCCACAACATACGGATAGAGGAAGAAGAAGAATCCCAGGAGAATGGAATTGATCAGATTTTCAAAAAGATAAATGAAATTTCCACCCAAATTGAAAAAAGACAACCCATACAAATAAAAAGGAAGCACATAGAACACCAAAATAGCGTAGGCCAGAAAAGAAACTCCCCTGCTTCCATATCATAGTTAGAATGCTAGATGCCCAAAAAGCAAAATTCTGAAAGCCACAAGAGAAGAACAACAAGTTACATATAAGGGGAATCCCATCAGAATTACAGCTAAGTTTTCAGTGTAGACTATAAAGGCGAGAAGGGCCTGGGTTTTTCCAGGCCAAAAACCCAAAGTTTTTCCAAGTTCTAAATGATTATAAATGTCAACCCATGTTATTATACTCAGCAAAAATGTTGGTTATAGGTGAAGGAGAGAGAAAATCTTCCATGATACATAAAATAAGATGAAAGAATACATGTCCAGAAAACAAACCTTTCAGAGAATACTTGGGAAGCAATTCAAAGGACATAAGAAAGGAGAAACTACCCCCAAGCAACTTGAGAGAAATTAACTGCAGAAGTAGAAACTGCAGAAGTAGAAACCTAGATGAAAAATGCAAGTGGATAATAAGCGTGAAAGGAAGCAATACACACTTCTCAATTATAACATTAAATAAAAATGGACATACTCCCAATCAAAAAGCAAAGTCTGGGAGAATGGATGAGGAACCAGAATCCATCTACATGCTGTCCACGAGAAACCCATCTCACCCTACAAGGATAGGCAACCACTTAAGTGAAAGGATGGAAAAAATATTCCAGCAAATGGTACCAACAAAAAGAATGCAGGAGTTGCTATTTTAATATCAGACAAAGTAGACTTCAAATAGAAGCAATCAGAAGACAAAGAGGCCATTACATTACTTATCAAAGGGAAAAATTAACCATGAAACCTTCACAATCATGAATATATAATGTGCAAACTCTTGTGCATCAAACTTTATAAATACACCTCTACAGGACATCAAAGGTCACAGACTACCCCAGCACACTCATAGTTAGGGGGCCCCCTTCAATACCCCCACTGAATCCTTTGGACCATTTAACTGGACAAAGAATAAACAGAGGATTCATCTGAACTGAACAAAATATAATACACGGAGAATGGACTTCAAAGGGCATCTTCTGAATATTACACTCAAGCATCAGAGAAATAAACTTTCTAAACTCAGCACCGCCCATTCTCAAAATTGCCCACATACTTGGACACAGAATAATACCTTCAACAAAATACAAAAAAAATGAAATAATTTCATCAATTTCTATCAGAGACCATTGTGCAATAAAGTTCAATATCTACACCAGGATTAGCCCTGCTACGTACAAGAACAGATGGAGACTGAAAACAACACACTCCTGAAATGATGGGTCAAGGAGGAAATAAAGAAAGAAATAAAAAGCATTTCCCTGTAACAAAGAACAACAACAGTACAACACAACAAAAACCTATGAAAACTTTTAAAACTGCTTAAGAGGGAAGTTTTTAGCCTTGGGTGCCTACATTAAAAAAAAAAAAAAAAAAAAAAAAAACAGAAAGAGCACAGATAAATGAGCTAACACTGCAGCTAAAAACACTTGAAAGACAACAATAAATAAACCCTAAATGCAACAGACATGAAGAAATAACAATAATCAGAGCAGAAATAAGTGAAATAAAAACAAAACAAAGAAAACAATAAAAAAACAATGAATCCCAAGGTTGGTTCTTTGAGAGCATAAACAAGATACACAGAACCCTTGCCCAGTTAACCAAAAGAAAGAAAGACCCATTCCAAATCAATAGAATTCATGATGAAAGGGGAAATATCACAACAGACAATGAAAAGATACAGACAATCATACAGGAATACTTCAAAAGAACTATACTGTACTAAATTTAAAAACTTAAGAGAAATGGATGAATACCTGCAATGCAGGGAATTGACAAAGCTAAGCCAAGAAGAGATTGACAGATTAAAGAGACCCATAATATATGAAGAAATTGAAAATGTAATAAGAGACCTCACAACTAAAAAAAGGGAACTATCACAACAGACAAGGAAAAGATCCAGAAAATCATACGGGAATACTTCAAAAACCTATACTAGTTTGAAAACCTAGAAGAAATGGATGAATATCTGAAATCCCGGGAATCACCAAAGCTCAACCAAGAAGAGATCTACAGCTTAAACAGACCCATAATTTATGAAGAAATTGAAGTTGTAATATGGAATTTTCTTTATGCAGCAGATGTGGTTAACACAGAAAGCCACAAATTGTCAATGGGCAAATAACAAAAGGCTGAAAAGTGCTCAGCTCCCAATAGGTCATATGTTTCAAATGTTTGCCTCCCAAGGCTCATGGATCATTGCAGAAGAAAGAGGTGGAACAATTTAAGAATTAAAAGGGGTAGATGACCCCAAAAGAACAGAGTCTTCCAGAGAGATGCTCATTTGCTCATTTGAACTCACAGCAATGGTGACAACATCTGCAAGTCCTATGCAAGTTCAAATTAGACATGGGAAATGGGTACAATATCCCAACCCAAAGCAAGGAACTTTTAGCAATTGATGGCTGCTGATATGGGGAAACACTGTTTTATAGGGACAGGACTCTTTCTCTTTCTGGGGCCAGTTTATGAGTTTCCATGAGACATTTAGGCCATTTGGAGACAAACTATATATGATATATAGATAGATGAAAGATAGATAGATGATAGATAGATAGATAGATAGATAGATAGATTATATATAACATACTCTCATGTATGAGAGTTTCTTGAATTTATTAGAAGACAGTGGGGAAGGTGAAGAGGTGCAGAAATGGGAGGGAATCTAAATACCATCAACCTATATTGTATGAAAATAACAGAAATTCAATTTAAAATTACCTGGTAACATTTAATAAACTAGTAGATATGTCAAAGTAAGTGAAAACAGAATTAGGTGCAAGGCACTATGAATCAATTAGTAAGAACAGTGTGGAAGTCACTCTGGGAGAGGATTTGGTCAAATGTTCATGAACCCTCTCAGGATAGATTTCTCCCTTGTAATTAGCTTTGAACACCTCCTGCCATCGCCAGTAACATGCTAATTTTGAAAATGGGAAAAATGTCACAATTACCTTTCTTATACTTTAAAATTTCTTGTGAAAGTGGAAAGGATGTACCTCAACTGCCTCCCTTGAGACTGAAAGCACTAAAGGAAAGGAGGAAGGTAGAGGCAGCTGTTCTTAATGAGTTATTTTATGATTTTTTTGTTTTTAATTTATGTGTATGAGTGTATTGCCTGCATGTAGGTAGGTGTGCCCATATCATGTAATGCCTGTGGAGGTCAGAAGATGGCATTGGATGCCCTGGAACTGGAATTATGGGCAGTTGTTAGCTGCCCTGGGTGTGCTGGGAACTGAACCCACGTCCCCTGCAAAAGCAGCCAGTGCCCTTAACCACAGACCCATCTCTCCAACCCCCCAATGCAGCCTCTTGAGTCAAAGCTGTTTCTTCCTGATAAAGCATGACTATTTCATAATTATTTTAACTTTTCTTCCATTCCTTTTTGATCTGTACTACCATAGGACTGAATCTCTGAACATTCTCTATTGCTCAAAAGATAAGATGAAAAAGATCCTATTGTCCATTCCCTCAGCAGCTAATCCAAATGGTCCTGACCATCATCTAGACAGGAAAAAGACCCTCAGGAAGCTTTCTCACCTAAAGTCATGTTTGAAAGAGAGGAGGAATACTTTTATGCCTCAGAAAGCCTACCTGGGATGTGGCGGCTTACAGATCCTCCCTGTTGAGCTGACTGCTTTTATGAGTTCCTGACTCACAAAGCATAACTTTTTCTTCTAACCCATTCTACAGTAATGCATTTCTTAGCTAGGGAGTGAAACCCCACGGCTGTCTGCCCTGACAGCTGAGCCATTACTTTCTGTGAGGTGCTCCCCACTACACCTCTCCCCAGAGCAGCTGCTGAAAAATCTCTATTAATGAGCCGAACCTTTTCAGAGTGTCTAAAATGATGGCATTAATAATCCAGTTAGTATTGCAAAAACTCACCCAGACTCTGCTATGTTCCAAGGACTGGGAATACTATAGTAGCCCCACAAAACTGGGAAGATATAAGGAAGCACATATGTTATTAAGTGGTTTCCAAGTTGCCATTTCCTGGTTTGGTTTACCACCTTGATCTGTGACTCTTTCCAAACTCAGCAAGTTTTTCCGATGGCATTTCTGACTCCCCCTAACCTGTCTTAAGCGAAAAGCAAAGGAAAGAAAAACAGGTACGTACTATCTTGTATTATAAAACAAGTTAGATTAATAAAAGCCTTCAGAAAATATAACATCTTTGTGTCCATTTTATAACTATTTGGTAACTTCAATTCATTTACAAATGTTCTTTATGACAAATTAATTGACTAACGTCTATATTCAGATCATAAATCTCAATGATTCTTTTTCCTAAAGTTTGAAGGTCTTGAAGAGAAAGTCTAAATTGGATAATGACACAATAATTGAGATTGACTATGGATTTTAGCATAGGTAGGGTCAAAGGTTTTTAGTGAGACAATACTAGTTATAAGTTAAATGCATGAAGCAAATTTTAATTTTCATTTTAGTTTTTAAATAGGAGTATTTTAAATAAAAGGAGATTCTAGATTCAGTAGGTTCAAAGTTTGTATAAAAATATAGTCAACATATCACTTATTAATAAATTCTGCTAGATAACTTTATTAAAATCTTCTTTGTTATGACTCGAAATGGAACTATTTCTTGAGACCATTAGGAAGTTGGGTGTGAAACTGAGTGGTTGTTCATTTCTTACCATTTGAATAGACTAAAGTCAATGGTGTTTTTAGGATGCCCTTTAGAAACACAAACTGGATGAAATAGCAATTTCTGTAGAAGGAAAATCAAATTCTCCTGCTCTAATATAAACGAGCAGGGGATCTCTGGAAAAGCTTTTAATCTACTCTAGCAGTCAATCTTCTTACAGAGGGAGCTATCCTGAGGTTTACATTCTAAGAAAATCTCCTACCTGAAGTAATAGTGCTTGATTATATATATATATAATAGATAATATATATATATATAAGTCCCAATATGTGTAAATTTTGTCTCATTTATGTAGAGAAGGTATATTCTAATGTATGTTATAAAACACGTCAGAGGATCAGTTCTGATAAGAGTACATATACTGATTTTCCTTGGAGTTTAAGTTTACTAGCTTCAGCCACTTAGGAAATGGTTGGGATGTGAGATTGGCTCTGCCTCTGCTCATGTTAGATAGTTCAATAGTAAATGAACTTTAATCTAAATCTCAGGTCCACAGTATTTAGTCTCACCAGACTTTACTTCCAGATCATGCAATAGATTCTGCCCGTTTTAACTTCCCATTCCTGTCCAATTTTCCTTATTGTATAGTAATAATCACTTCATTTCCTTCACCCAGAACTAGAGTGGTGGGTTCCTATTTAATGGGTGGATGATAGGATGGTGACTTACCTATACAGAAGGAAGATATGCTGCAGTGCTGTATCTTGCTTCCTGGTGCATACTATCTAAATTTGTTTCCTAATTTGAATTCAGAATATAAATTTAGAATACAAATTTAGAATTAATTTAGAATAGGCTGTACTCTAAATTTTTAACTATTGGGTTTTCTTCCTCTACAGAGAATATTACCACACTTTATTTTCATACTGTCTCCTAGTAAAAAGGAGATTGTAAAGCAGCTGTGTTGGCAAGCTTTGCACAAAATGAATGAAAACAAACATTAAGTTTATGAAATGGCCTACATTCTGGATATATCAGAAATGCACTTGCCCTCAAGTCTTAGGTTTATTATTTCCTAATGATTTTTATGGCAGCAATAGAAAAATAACATGAACTTTAAAGCATCTATGTAATTGAGACTAAAATAGGTTTCATACCTAACTAAAAGAAGAAAGATAACAAAGGATTATAATGAATGGTTCAAAATATTGATTTTTTTCCCTGGCCATTACTTAGAACTACAAAGGCATCTTGTTCAGCCTCATGTGAAATTGTATGTAAAACTTCCATTATGTATCTGACAAGGCAAATCAGAATCCCAAAATTAAGTAATAGCAATCAGGATCATTATAATGATCAAGGATCACACATGGGTTAAAAAAATTTGAATGTACATGAAACAAGTGAGTAAGAGATGAAGCAAGAAGAAAGGGGTTGAGGAAAAGGAGGGGGAGTTGGAAGAAGTAGAGGAGAGGGAGGGAAAAGAGAAAGAATACATTAACAACCTAAAAATGGGAATACATCCTGACGGGATCGCTTCACTAACTTCAGTAGATTTTTTGGTCAATCCTGATTATAATCCAGCATCTTGGCAATGCCAAATTAGCACAGGAACACTGGTCTGGGGATTCTGGTAAACCAACCAGCCAGGACTGAGTAAATGTCACAAACTATCATTTCCTTTGATTTTTAGATACTACAGCCTTAAAATTAAAAAAAAAAATTCCTATGGTCTTAATAGGTGTCATTTCTGGAAATCACATTCTGATCTTTTATTTATGCTTGAACTTCTACCTGCTAGATCTTTTCTTTTTTTTTTTTTTTTTTTTTTTTGTTCTTTATTGAATTAGAAAAAAGTAAATTTTCGTTTACTGTATGGTTCTCATTTTCCTTTTTCCCAGTATCTTGTTTCAACCTTCAAGATGGTGGATTTGTTGTTTTATGTCATTAGGTTACAAATTGAAGAAGACTCTCTTTTTTTGGGGGCCTGGAGAGTGGCAAGCGCGGGTTAAGGGCACCGAACTGCTCTTGCAGAGGACCAGGGTTCGATCCCCCAGCACCACACATGGTGGCTGAGAACCGTCTGTAATTCAATTCAGAGAAACTCCAGTTCCAGGGGAATCCGAGACCTTCTTCTACTGACATCCCGCAGCATTACACGACACAGGGCACAACCTGAATGCGAAGTACATTCATACACATATAAAAATAAATAAAATTAAAAAAAACAAATAGAACTGTTTGAGGATACATGGAATCATACAGTATTATGAATGAGGGAATATAATATGTACAGTGTCCCAAATATAATTAATTAATTCTGGGTTAAAGACCACAAGATCTGGAAGAATATAAGTAGAATTATTTAAAGTCATAATAATAATACATATGTACTTAACACTGGTTTGTCTGCTTTTATCAGCAGTAGCACTTCCACAGGGTTTTCCCTTGGTTAGCATCTGGCTTCATTACCACAGGGAGATTCAGAACATTGCTGGCCTTCTTTCCTTCTCCGCTTAATTCCATGTTTCTCTACAGATGTGTTATTGTTAGTTATAGTAGGTTCTTTCCCCTTTTCAATTAGCTTATGTTCCCATCAGGTGGATAGACGACCCAGACCCAAAATACACCAGGGGACTGGTCTGTGATGATGTGTGGTGTGTGTTGGGTGTATATATATATATATATATATATATATATACACTTATACACACAAACTCACTAACTCACTCACACATGATTTCAAGTTATGTTAAAGGTATATTCCTGTTAAAAAAAATCACCTAAACATGTTTAATATGATTTCTATGATTAAAGAAAGTCTGCACATTCCCTTAAGATGGTTTGGGCTTATTGTGGCAGAGAAGGAACAGAAGGCAGAAGATCACTACTTGAACTCAGTGGGAAGCACATTGGACTTTACCAACAGGAATGATGAGATTCTTTCATAGTTTGTTTTGTTTTATATTTATTTTTGTTGAGATAGGGTCTCTCTGGAGCTCTAGCTGGCCTGAAACTCACTATGTAGACAGGGCTGGCCTCTTTCTCATAGAGATCCCCCTGCCTCTACCTCTGAGTGCTTGGATTAAAGCATACATCACCATGCCTGGCTTGTGAGATGAGATTATTTTTTATATAATGCTTTTATTGATGTTTTGTGTATTTCATATATTAGTTTTCAGTTCAATTTAGACATATTCCCCTTTCCCTGTCCCTCCATGCCACCCCAGTTCATGCATTCTGTCATACATGTAGTGCATCTTTCTCTCAATCTCTCCAGTTTTTCTCTGCAAAGGTTTACTGTCCTAGGCAGAATTCAACCACATCAGTCCATTCCTTGACTCGGACCTCATGCTGCTGTGGCTACCTCCCAACTGTACTGCTCCAAAGTATACACATGTACACATCATATATGTACAAGAATTATGTCCTCCAAGAATAAACTATATGTTAACTCTGATATGTGTCCAGGAGTTCACATTTTTCCTTTTAATTTTATATTACTCTAAAATATGAATATATACTTTCCACCCATATACATTAATTACCATGTCTGAAAGTAAGTGGTAAGTTAATTCTAGGGCTTATTATGAGATTCACATTATAACATCACAGTTGCTTTCAGATAGAAAGAAATAAAACAATAATGTTTCTCAGCTTGCCGCTCAATTGGGAGATTTGGTACTAGCATCCACAAATGAGGGAAACCAGTCCCTGTTTGTTTTGGGGGGACTATGTTACTTCACTCAGCATAATGGCTTCAAGTTCCATCCATTTACCTTCAAAGTTCATGATGTCATTTTTCTATGCAGAGATGAGATGCTTAAGTGCTACATTCTTCTTACCTTTATATCCATAGTATCTAGCAAAGTGTGAAAACCAGTAAGTATATCCATACATTTTCCCAAAGAGAGGTGTATGCTTCTTATTTATATGTAATACATATTTAACTAGGTCAAAACAAGTTGGTTTTATAACTGAACAGGTAATACTACTCAGTAGTTAAAATATAAAGCCTGAAATTATCTCTTCAGCAGCAGCCTTAAATATTCATTAAAATAATCTGGAGTTTGTCAAAGGATATGTATTATAGATTGCAAACTATTTTTTAATTTTTTAATTTATTTTTGTATGTGTATGAATGTACTGTCTGCATGTAGGTTTTTGCACCCATGTTGTACAATGCTGCGGAGGTCAGAAGAGGGTGTTGGATTCCCCTGGAACTGGAGTTCTCCTGGAATTGGAGTTACAGACGGTTCTTAGCTGCCGTGTGGTTGCTGGGGAACAAACCCAGGTCCTCTGCAAGAACAGTCAGAGCTCTTAACTGCTAGACTATCTCTCCAGCCCCATAGATTGCAAACTATTTGCCTAACTAAAATTAAGAGCAGCTTTTCACTATAATGAAAAACCTGCCACCACTTTAATAATTCAACCAAATAGTATTTAAAGGACTCAGAAAAAGTTGTCATAATAAAGTCGCTAGAATAAAGTTTACCTTGTCCTGCAAAGTATGCTTGGAAATCACTTTGTCATAGCTTACAGAATTATGAAAAATAGGAATCTGATTATGATACCATGAGTTAAAAATAAATTGTGTTTTCAAGGTACATGAAAATTATTTAAAACATATTAAAGTGCCTTTGGTCTTATGGCAGTAGTTTCACTGGTAATTAGTAAGAAATACTCAGCCCTCATCTACATAGGCCTGCTAAATAACAAGGTCATTTAAATGTTTACACACACACACACACACACGCATATATGAAAAATAAAGAACAGAAAACAAAACCATACGCTAGTGAGACCACCTGCACATAGTCATTGTTTTATTGGTTATACACACACAGCAAAAGCAACTAGTGAGGAAAAGGATTTTTGACTCACAGGTTATGCTCTTAATGGACTTCAAGCTACAAAATTAGGGTACAAACCTGGAGGAGGAGTTGATGCAGAGACTACAGAAATGAGGTTTACTGGCTAGCTCTATCTAGCTTGATCAGATACATTTTTATTTACAACCCAGGCTAGCTCCTTAGGGATGACAGTGATCACAATAGGCTGTCCCCTATCTATCAACTAGCAATTAAGAAAATGCCTCAATATTCTTCAGTTGGGGTTCCCTCTTCTCAGGTGACTTCCATTTTATGTCAAGATGACAAAAACTAACAATCACAATGGACCCCTTATAAAGCTGACACACAAAATCACTGAGAGCTGTACTATTTTCATTTCTTGACCCCCAAATCTCATTTCAACCTCACAATATAAAACACAGTAAAACTCAAATATCCCATAGTCTTTAAAACTTATGCTTTAAAATTCATTTTCTTTTCAAAATATCTGAGATTCTTAATTGTTGGTTAATATAAAATTAAAAACAAACTAAATACTTTCATATTAAAGAGGGGAATAACAGAGTACACTTAAAACCAAAGTTTAACAGTTCAGCTGAGTGTCTGGAATTCATCTCAGCTGATGCCTGGGACTCACAATCTTCTAGGATCTAAGAGGCCTTGGTAGGCCCACTTCTCCAGCTAATTTTCTAGGTTCAGGCTAGCTCCACTCTAAACCTCCCATTGTCTTTGGTGGCTACCCAACAGCCCTAGCATGCCCAATATTCCAGAGTCCACACTGCAAATGAGGCTGCACCTATATGGCCCGTCCTGTCTTCATATTGTGCCAAGTCTCAGATTCTCTCCATGACCCCTTTAATACTGATATGCTACTGAGACTACAACTTCACCAGTGGTATCTCCTGGGCTCAGGTATTGTCAAGTCTCAGTTTATCTCCATGACACCTCCATGCCTTCATAGCCAGCAACATAGGGGAAACCTTCCATATTGCCACATTTGACTTCCAGATTGAGCTGCAACCTTGGCATCTTCTGGTTCACAGCTTCTGTGTCCAAACCATGAGGAAATATTTCCCAGATGGCTTTACTTCAATGAGGCTCCACCCACAGATTTTTTTTTCTGCTCCAGATGTCCGTTATTGGTTATTCATTGTCTGGAAGTTAAAAAGAAACACAGTATAACTTCCACAGATTCTTACATAATCACATGAGCACTCCCCAAGGATCTCTGCTTCCATTTGAAAGTTTGAAATCTAGGCCTCATTATCTGCATTTCTCTCAACATTTTTACCTTCCAAGCTCCCACAGAATAATAGCCCATTAATCTCTGAGCATTAAACACATTTTTTTTTTAATTCCAAAGCTCCAAGCACTTCTGCAATTATCTCAAAAACCAACATGGTCAGGTGTTCCACAGTAATGCCCCATTCTTGATATTGATTTCTGTTCTAATTTACTTTCTGTTGATGTGACTATACACTGAATAAAATCAACTTGTGGAGGGAAGAAATTTTGTCTTGTAACAGGTTATGGTGCCTCAAGGGAAGCCAAGGGTAGGAACTCAAGGCAGGAACCTAGAGGCAGGAATCGAAGTAGAAAACAGAGAAGAATGTTGCTTACTGATTTCCTTCCCCTGGTTATTCAATAACCATCCTTATACAATCCAGTCTCACCTGCCAGTGGATGACACTGCCCACAGTGGGCTGAACCCTCCTCCACCAACTAGCAATTAAGAATATGCCTTACATATATGGCCACAGGCCAATTTAATTGACAAACCCTAAGTAATGGCATCACTCAGAACAAATGCTAGGATTAAATTAATGGTTAGAGTATGAATTGAAAAGTTTTGGTCTCTGCCTAAGGTTGACTTTGAGAACTCTTTATGCAGTTTCCAATGAAAGTTTATCAATGCTAAGAGGGGCCATGAAGTAGAAATGAACTAATGTAGTTTTCTCCAAAGAAAGGAAGGAGTCAGACGTGTTGACTCCAGTACATCAGGTATACTTAGGTCATTCTGAGAAAAGCACACAGTTTTGGATGCGGGGTACAATTTTCAACAAGACAGCCCCTGAAGGAGAATGTACGGCTATCAAGACTCTCATAAACAAATAATGATAGGTTGGGGATAGTATTAGGATAGTTAGATAAATATTTGGATAAATATTCAGTGAATTACTGGTTCATCAGCTTTTTTATGTAATTGAGCACAAATTATAAATTTTTATTGATAAAGAAGAAAGACTGAGATAATTTGTCATGGGGCATATTATTCATTTACCTCACTAACATTTTTTAGGGTATGTACTCTTCCTGGTAGGTTTTATGTGAATGGTTCTACACAGATTGTCCATGTTAATGGATTTGACCATTCTTACCAAAGGTAATAGACTGATATCAAATCTTAAGTGGAAATGAAAATGTAAATGTGTAAGTACAAACTTGAATATCCAGCATGTGATAATATTAAAGTTAAAATTAGTTTTAGCTTCTCAAAATGTATGATTTTGACCTTCTTCAGAGTTCTCATATGCAATTTATTTTATCTTTAATGAAAGAGAATTTTAGACAATTTTTACCATTAAAGAATCATAGATTTTTGTGTCCTACACATTTTACTCTGTGTAAAATGTTTCACTTTAAACAGACAAAATGATTCAGCAACTAATATTTTTTAGTTTTAAACTGCGTAGTTATTTGCTAGGATTTTTATTCAATAGAATGAACATATTATATTCATACACCCTTCAATATCTCGAGTTTATTCATAATCAATAGGACACATTGAAAATAATAAAATGTTTTTATTAATATTAAAATATTTAGATTTTAAATAATCATTAATCAAGTTCTTTGGTAATTTGTATAATAATGTAACTTTCTATGGTAAGTCACCCAAGTAACCTGAATTTTAAAAGTGTAAGTTTTAAATGGAGTATGTTAAGTATAAGTCTTAAATGTGCATTGTCTCGGACATGGATTGCTTTTACCAAAATTTTTGTTGATACTTAATGTCTTGGAATGACGGCGCTGGTAGGTTGTGGAACCGTTAAGAGGCAATTAGCTCTTTAATTAGCAGTTAAATGCTTGTCTTCTAGATGAAAATTCTTCTTTTAAGATATTTTTATTAACTTTGAGGACTTCATACAAAGCGTTTTCATCATGTTTTCTCCATCCTCCAGCTAGCTCCTCCCAGGTCCACTCCCATGTCCCTACATGCTCAACATCCTGTTCATTTTCTTCCCCATTTTTTCCACCATGTGTTACCAAAATACTCTTGTTTATTGAAGCTGATCTGTATTGTGGTAGATCTGGATGAAAATTAATATTCTTTCCAGACTGGGTGTAACACCATGCTACACCATGATGCCACTCCTTTGTCTTTCTCTCACATTCACTCCTTTTCACCTGTATATGTTTCAATTTTCTACTTTATTCTGTGATACACTGTAGACCGAGGCTCTCACTAGATGCTCAGAAAATGCTGCTGGCTGCTCTGGATCCTCCATGACTATAAAATACACCTATCTCTTTTCTTTATAAATTACCTACCCAGTGATATTTTGTAGTATCAACAGAGACTTCAATCCTGACAATAATGTTAATAGAGAACAGTAGCTCTCAGAAAGAAGACTTAGGAAACAATACTGGTTGCTTTTCCATAAAAGTAATTTTCCTTGATATTATTTCAGAAACGTGAAATATATAGCTGTAGATCAAATAGTAATTTTTAAACATTCATGTTCATTCCAACAAGGAATATATGACATGATTTTTCTCTCCAAACTCCAGCAAACATGTCTGACAGTTCTGGATGTGCAAGCAAAATTTGGAACGCATACAAACTTACACACAAAGCAGTTACAAAATGAATGCTCTCCACAGCATTTTCCATTGCTCTTTGCCAATTTGCTAAGTCTCTTTTTATAGATATTTGGAATTTACTGTGAATGCAACATTTAAACATTTTGTGGACATATATAGTATTTAATGATATTTCTATGAACTATTATAATTAAGAATGTCAATTATATGGTGAAAGTAGAGATAAATATATGTTCCCAGCATCAGATATTGAAAAATATTAACAGCCATATAATTATATTACTTGTAGAATCAGTGTAGAATATTTTAGAAAGCTTGTATTGAAATGCTGAATATATGATTGAATATTTTAGAAAATAAGAAACATGAAGAATATTTGAAGCATAATATTTTCATTCATTATGCCATTTACAACTGTAAGTTCGGTAAAACCTTTTTAATATTGTTAGATATTATTACCAAATCTATAGGTATATAAACGAGATAATGTTCTGATATATTCATATAACTTAAATCTGTATCATGTGAGGTATATTAAAATAAAAGAGATAAGTACCTAAAGTACAGATTTCATATTTGTTTTCAAGAATCATCCTTATGTGGCATCCCGATAATGAATAAAGGTAAAAACATGGTAGTTCTTTACAAATAAGCATTATTATTATTTTGCTTTTAATTTCAAAGTTGTCTCACCAAGACTTTTTTTGTATAACCAATTCATGTCTACCTTAAACTACAAATTAGTTATATCTATCACTGACATATTTTTAAATAGTTTTCAATGAACAAGTAAGGATTTTCAATGAACAAATAAACAAAAATATGGATGCTACTGAAAATCAATTGAAAAGGTGTTTTGTATTTCATTTCTCAGTTCTCAATAATCTATGGATAACCATGTGCTACATAATTAGAGAGTGGATCCACAGGATTCAAAGGGAGCAGATAAATTACCAGTGGTAATGTAGCTATTGTAAAATAATGTAGTAGTCATATGTTTCTAGTAATTCAAGTATAAAAACGTACTTGGATGTCTGTTCTATAAAAGCTTCATGTGGTAATATAGATTATGTACTACAGTTATTAATACTATTTAATAACAATAATAAATGCTTTGTGATTATGTATTTACTAAGTGTACCCTTCTTTCCTCAAGAGTCCATGTCTACAAACTGACCTATAGTACCTCAGTTTATGTACTTACTCTCTGATATACATGCAAGATCATGGAATGACACATTTCTCAGAATGAATTCTCATCTCAAGCAATTTATGAATGTATTTGAAATGTACAGCTATGCATATGTGAGGATGCAAAGAATAAACCACAAAACAGGACAAACATTCATAGAAATATATAGTGTAAAGAATCAAAGCCTTCTCATGATATGTTTGGAGTTTCAAATCTAAATGAATTTCCTTGATAAATTATTGTTGTTGCAATAAGTTACTTAGAATATAATATATTACATATGCACTAAATAAGAAAGGCCACATTTTTCCACATGAAATTGTTTCATAATTGGATGAAAGATGTTCAAATGTGATAAAGAGGAATGTTTAAGTATCTTTAAATAGAACAGCTGTTTTCTTAGTTACAAACTTTGGGTTCAGAAATGCTACGAAGTTCTTGGAATCTGGGTCTGCTTGTTTCTATGTTTGAATCTGTGCCTATCTACATTTAGTGCATGAATCTATAGATATTTTTAAATCATTGTCAATAGCTTATTATCTCCTGAATTGTTATGTCCAAGACCTTTTGCTATCTATACTATCCTAGTATTTGGCAACACATGCTTGGTAGAAATTAATACTACATCTGATATCAGTCTTGGTTTCTTAACAAAACATTCTGTCAGTTTTGTTTTATGTTTCAGAATCTCCACCTTTGTACATTTTATCTTCTGCCCCGTCAAACCTATGAAGTCTACAAACTATTTAAAACTTGGAATTAACCAGATCTGGGGAGGTGGATCAGGTGTTAAGAGCACTAGCTGCTCTTGCTGAGGGACCCACTTTTTGTTCCTAGAATCTACCTGGCAGCTAACAACCATCCATGGATTCCAATAACCTACTCAGCCTATGCAGGAGTATAATACATGTGATTCAGTTACATACATGAAGACAAAACACTCATACACATAAAAATTGCCATTACCATTTATATTTTTTTATTTCCATGAGTATATGAATAACAATATAATTCAACATATTTTAATAACATCAATAGATATGTGGACCTCTTCCCATGTTCTGCTTTCACTTTTTATCTTGGTCTTAGAAGATTTTATGCAAAATTATGCATTGTAAGCTGAGTTTACTTAAGGTATTGGCTTTCTAGGGAGATACTTTTATAGAAATATAAAGTGTAAGCGATTGTGATTAGGGCTCTGTTGTGTTGTCTTCAGCTTCTTCCTGACTGTCCTCACTCCTCCCAAAAATATGTTAACATTTTAAAAAGCTGGGCATGGTGGCACATGCCATTAATCCCAGCACGCGGGAGGCAGGGGCAGGTAGATCTCTGTGAGTTCAAGGCCAGCCTGGTCTACAGAGGGAGCTCCAGGACAGCTGGGACCGAAAGGGAGACCCTGTCTCAAAAATACCCCCCCAAATAAACTAAACTAAAATAAAAATAAAAAATAAAAAGCTAAGTTAGTTTCATAATAATGCAATAATATAAAAATTTATCAAATCTTAGAAAGTTTAAAATATTTGATTTACCTGAAGCCTGAACACCTCCAATCTACCCACTCCCATCCTATCCCCCTGCTTGACTTTGGCCCAAGCCAGCTCCTGATCCTCTGCTCAGATCTTTGGACTAGCTTCCTAACCCAGACTAAATAAATTCTGTAGCTCAGTTTGTTTTTTTAATTGTGGGAAGTTCAAATAGTAATGTTGTATTTCTGTTATTTTCATCCCCTAGTCTTCCTCTAACTCCTTTCATTTCCCCCCAGCTCCTCTCAATTTCTTGGCTTCTTTTTGAATCACTATTTTTACAAATACATACATATACATATTTCATTATACATATTATACATTTCATATATATATATATATATATATATATATATATATCACTGAGTTCATTAAGTGCTTCTTGTTTGCATTTGTGTTTAGGGATGCCATTTGGGATTAGATAACCTCTCAAGGAGTTAGTCCTCAAGAGTACTTATTTTTCTCCTTCAACAACTATTGAGTACCTGTATGTCTTCATCTTGAAGTAGGACCCCATGCCAATCACCTTGGCAGGCCAGCTGGTTTTGTTAGTATGCAGATTTGGCTCGAGAACCATATTGTGGAGATTTATTGATGTAACATCCTGATCAAGTCCAGAATGCATTAACCGGCAGCAGGTGTCTGGATAATGTGTTCTAGATATGACATATTACAGTAGAAATATATATCTTAGGGAATGACACCACATGGCCATTTATTCTCTTAGGGATTGGCACCACACAGCCATTTAATCTCTAATTTGACCTATTTTGGTTCTTTCTAATAGGATCTGTGTATTCAAAAGGAAGTTTCAGGAATGAGTAGTAAGAAGTACACATCTGTAAGTATATGGATACATATTTAGAAACTAGTAAGAAATTACATTGATCTAGCAAAATACAGAACTAGGGTCTATAAACTCTCTAGCTTTGTTTTCTTAGTTATGTTTACACTACCATACATGAATAATTACCTTCTATTGAGTGGACCTTCAGTTTAATTAGATGGTTGTTGGTTAGCCTCAAGAGAAAAGTGCCACTACTGCATCAGTGGAGATAATTTGTTGAACTGATCTTCCTTGTGGTTTATAACCTTTACAGCGGAGGTTGGACCAAAGGCTGTTTTCTCCCTTGGTAGCTTGCATGCTATTTTCTGAAACTATGAAAGCTAATCTTCAGGAAGGAAGCTTACAGTTCTGTTCCTGCTCAATGGGTCCAAGCTCTATGTCTGAATTATGTCATGTCCTCTGCAATAGAGTCTTATCTTCAAGATCTGGATGGTGAAAAATGTCTGTGGCAACATTTTTTATTATTTAAGGAGCCCCTGGACCACCTTGACCAATAATTCAAAAGGTGTTTTCCCTTCGCTGGCCTTGAAATTTTTGTTAAATAGATTTCCGCTATAAACATTCAGTCATGTAGATCTTGCCTATGTATTTTTCAATAGACTTATTAAATACTACACTTCCACTACACTACTGAGGTTTCAGCCTCAGAGTATAGAATGTCATTGTTGGACTACCCAGGCTGTATCATGGAGAGCAGTACAGGAAGATCAAGACAAGACATGGTGGTTACTGGACCTCATTTGTTGTCCATGGGAAGGGAGAACCCCAGTGTGGAACACAAGGGCAGAACTGATGGTTATTTGGGCTTGCCAAGAAGGAGCTTTCAAACATGACATCTTTCAGCCTAATAAAGAAAAAAATCATAAGCTGAAGATGCTACCTATGATATATATGGCTTGCATATATGCATATTTTGGAGTGATGCACATTGGAGAGAATAAATACAACAACAACAACAACCGGCAGAAGGATTAGGTCAAAGAACTGACTGAAGCGGTGATCCTCTGCTCGAAACAGTAAACTTCTGCATTGAAAATTTTAAAAGAGACTGAGAAAAAGAGGAGAGACATGTTTGGCAGAATTCGTGAGCCCTGGTGGGGTGGGGGGACACAAGGAAGGGGGCACGGGTCTAAAATTGATGGGAAATTTTGTATGCAATGCACAAAGCTTCAATAAAAATTGGCTTTGAAAAAAAATACTACACTTCCCTGTGGTTCTTCACACCACGTAAACTTTATCTCTCCCCCTTCTCTCCTGAATATCTCTTCCAACTCTCTCTGCAGCTAAGGTATTCCCTTTTTCTCCGTTTCTCTCCTAACAGCCCCTGTAACCTAATATGCAGCCTTGTTGATGTCCTTCTTCCCCTTGACCTTGATGGTTAGTTTCCAATTCCCTGGCTCCTGTAGTTACATTAAGATGTATACTTACATCTAAGCATTTGACACTAGGACCCACAAAGGAAAAAGAACATGAGTCAAATGTTTTTCTGAGTCACTTGCTTTTCTTAGTGTAACAGTATCCGTTCATTTACCTATAAATTTCATGATGTTACTTTTCTTCATTGCTGAATCGACTCCATTATTTACATATAGCTTGTTATCTTCATCCATTCATCTGTTGAGGTATTTCCATTTCCTGGCTATAGTGAAAATATCAGTAATGGACATGGATGGACAAGTATCTTGTAGTAGATATTGAGTCCTCTGTGTCTACATCAAGGAGTTATGTAGCTCATTTATATGATTTATTTTTAATTTTTAAAGAGTTCTCCACCCTGATTTCCGTAGGTGCTATGCTAATTTTTAATCCCACCAAGAGTAAATTAGGGATCAACGTTCACCACATCCTTGCTAGAATTTGGTGTCATTTGTTTTCTCGTTCTTAAGCCATACTGACTGCTGTATCTAATTTGAATTAAGACCACTAAATGGGAGTGAAATAGTAGGTGGTACTGTAAACATAGCCAAATACACGTGGCTGAAGAGGTCATGTATCCTTAATTCTGTCACATGCCTAAAAAAATACAATTCCTTTTAATATGCTAAATATCTCAGCCCTCATCAGAGAATCTTCTTTTTACAACAGATGGAGGCTGGTACAGAGTTCCACTACTGGTCAACCACAAAAAATAAGTTTCTGTGAGATGTCTAACCCTAAGTGACACATATACAATGCAACATCTGTACCTAAGGGTCATGGAACAGAGTGGAAGAGAGGGTAGAAAAAATACATATGCATCTTCTGATTTTTTTTAAGTACAGAACTATAAATTTACTTCTTATGACTGTTTTTAATGTGTCCTAAAGATTTTGTTGTATAGTGTCATCATTTTCATTTTTATATAGGAATACTTTTATTTATTTCTTGATTTCTTCTCTGATATATGAATCATTCATGAGTGTGTTATTTAATCTCTACTTGTCCAAGCATTTACTGAGGCTTCTTTTGCTGGTGATTTTAAGCTTCATTGTGTTGTGGTTTGATAGAAAACATGTAATTATTTCTTTTTTTTGTATTTGTTGAGGTTTGTTTCATGCCCTAGTTTGTAGTATATTTTAAATAAACTTCTGTGGCCTGCTGAGTAAAGTGGGTATTTTTTGTGCTTAGGTTTCATATTCTGTAGAGGTCTTTTAGGTTAATTTTATATATGATATATTGTAATTCAGATGTTTCTCTGTGTATTATTTGTCCAGATGAACTGTCTATTGGAGAAAGTGGGGTTGAATTCACCTATTATTACTGAGTTTGGGTCAATATTTTTCTTGATTTCAGGTAGTAATGTTTTAATGAAACTGAGTGCACAGATATTTGGTGCATCTAAGTTCATGACTATAATTCCTTTTTGTTAATTGTTCCTTTGATCAGACTTCAATGACCTCTATCTCTTCTGACTAATTTTAAGTTGAAGTATACTTTGTCACTTATTACAATAGCAACTTCTGGTTGTTTCTTAGTGACATTTACTTGGAATATTTTTCTCGAACCTTTCAACCTAAGGTGGTGCCTATACTTGGAGGTGAATTGAGTTTCTTGTAGCCAACAAATGAATGGATCTTGTTCCTTAGTACATCTCACTAGTCTGTGTCTTTTGACCAAGAATTTAAGGACATTCGTATTTAGAGTTATTAGTGTTACTGTGATTTTATTTTCTGTTTGTATTCTTACCCTTCTTTTGTATTTCTGTACTTTATAACTTCATTTATCCCTTTTCTGGAACCTCTTGAATATGACTGATTTTTTCAGTTCTTTTTATTGCTTTGAATATTGTCTATAGAGATTGTTTGGTGGATATGATTCCTTTCAGCTTGTTTGCATCATGGAAGCTTTTCTTTCTCATTTAACCATGACAGAAAATTTTGCTGGATAAAATATTCTAGGTTGGCATCTCTGGTCATTTAGAACTTGCAATTATGTTGCTCTATTAAATTTATTCCCTAATATTTTATCATTTATTTTGCTACTGCAATTTGAATTATTCTCTTAATTTCTTGGAGAATAGTTCATTTCAGCTTCCTAGTTTCTTTAATAGAAGTTTATTTTTCACTGAAATTACCTTTTCAACCTTAAGTACTTATAGGGTACAATATGCAATTACCAAATGAAGGTAATTAGACTTTCCATTTCCTTAAATATTTATCATTTCTATATTTGAAAACCTCTAACTCTTACAGTTCTTTATGTAATCTGCAATTCATTGTAAACTATGGTCATCCTCCTGTGCTGAACATTAGTATTTATTCCTCAAGTGTAATTGCATTAAGTTGCAGTTTCTACTGTTTTGTAATCTGTTTGCTTTTATTATTTTTCTAATAAATCTTAGAAATGAATAGTGTTGCATTTGTTTGTATATTTAAAACTCCTTTCTTTAAGAGTTTCAAGTATAGCAACAAAACAACTCAATGAGCTTTTTGTACCATTTTCATGTATGACTATATCATGCATTGATCATATTTTTCTTAACCTACTGAGCTTCCTGACCCTTCCTTCACTAGAGGACCATTATCCTACAATATTTTATTTAATTAGAAGTTTGTTTTAATTAACTTAGCACTAAATGGAAGGTGCATATCACACCCCTTCCCTATAAGTCTCAGAGAACTTTGAGAAATGGCATAATATTGTAAGTGTTGGAGGTGCTGGATAAGTCATGACAGCTGGTAGATTGACAACAATCCAGGGCAGGGTGAATACACAAATGGAATAAGGCAACAAGCATTGAACTCCATGAGGGAGGGAAAGAAAAGAAGTTTGGTGGGTGGCAAGGAAAAGGTGGATCTGGGAGGAGTTGGAAGAGGATAAGAACACAAGTAAAATACAATGTATGAAGCTTTCAGAAAATAAGAATACTTTTTATTTTAGAAAAGAGAGTTTTGCTAAGTTTTCCAGGCTAGATCTGAATGTGCCTTACAGCAAAGACAGGCTTCTTATATGTGATCCTCTTGATTCAAATTCCTGAGGAGTTTTACATGCTTGTAGAACCAGGCTCATCTCTTCTTTTCCTTGTGGCTTAGGAAATCAATCACATAGACCTACAATGTTTATATACATTCATCAGTTGATGTATGTCTAGAATGATTTCACAACTTTAATATAGTTAATAAAGCAAAAATAAGCATGTAAGCAAATACTTCTTGAGCTACGGGTTCCTATTGAAAAATTTATCTGTGTCTATATCATCAAGTGCTATCCTGAAGACTTTCTTCAAAAATTTCAATGTGTCAGATCTTGTATGAAGGTCTTTGATCTGTTATGAGTTTATATTTGTGTAGATTGAGATAAAGTGATCTAGACGACTCAGTATTTTATGTATAATTTTCTCATTTTCTTAGCACCATTTCTTTAAAGTTCTGTCTTATTGCCAACACACATTTTGCAATTTTTTTAGTAAACTAGATGACTGTAAATGCGTTTTTTATATCGGTCTATTCTATTGGCCTCCACGTCTGTTTTGATGGCATAAACTTCCTCAGTTTTAGTAGTAAGGTTCTTCTCCTGAGCCCAGAACTGTGGTCAAACACTGGAAGCTGGAGTGGCTCTCCTCTGAGCCAGAGTTGTGGTCTCCTCCTGTAAATTCAAGCTGTGGTTCCCTCTGGTGAGACTAACCTGTGGTTCTGTCCTGGGAGCTAGAGATGTGGTTCCCTCATGCTAGCTCTTATGGTAAGTGGCAGTTCACTTTCCTCTGGACTTAGGCAGAGTGAAGGATGGAGGGCTTCCAGATGCTGGGCAGCTGGGCAGCAGCTTTCTCTGAGTGGCTGCATTCTCCTTAAACTCCTCCCCTGACGTTCCAGGTTGGAAATGGCAGTGGATTTGCCTCTTATATGGGAGACAGGGGAGGAGGTCTCTGGCATTTTCAAATTCTGATCTTGGGAGGATTGATTCTCTGGAACTGATCTTCCACCTTTCCTATGGGCTAGCTATGGTCCTCACAA
The DNA here is from genome assembly GCA_009823505.1 of Rhizomys pruinosus. Taxonomy (NCBI): domain Eukaryota; kingdom Metazoa; phylum Chordata; class Mammalia; order Rodentia; family Spalacidae; genus Rhizomys; species Rhizomys pruinosus. The sequence continues at coordinate 5,330,611 of VZQC01001442.1, forward strand.
CATGGTCAGGGATATCCAGGCTTTCATGTTGGATCTCTCCTATTACCAGGCACCAGGAGGGGGCTGCTATTTGTCTAGTACTCTTCTACAACCTGACTATGACTTCACACACACACACACTCACACACACACACACACACACACACACACACACAAAAGACAAAAAATTAATGGTATCATGATTTTGTGTTGTAATTTAAATTCAGGTGTTGAGATGTTCACAACTTTACCTTTTAAGGGTTGGTTTGGCTCTTTGGGTTACTTCTTGCTCAGTTACTCAGAATTTAGGGTTGATTTTCCATTTCTGTAAAGAGTGTCATTTATATTTTCATAGAGATTGAAAATAAACTGTATACTTTAATGATATGCCATTTTCATAAACCAGTTGTCTCAGTCCACAAAATTGAAAGCTGTTCCCTCAAATATTGTCTCAATTTCACGACTGTTTTACAGGTTTTGTTCAAGAGTTATTCAGAACTTTGGTAAAGTTGATTTTTAAGTACTTGATTTCTTTTGGGATAATAAATAGGTTTATTTTCCTGATTATTTTCTCAGAAATTTCATTATTGGAAGAAATACCACTGCTGATTATAGGCTGATATTAAATGCTGATATTTGGCTTAATTTGTCAATTCCAAGACCTTTTGGTGGAGACTGTAGATTGTTCTAAAGATAGAATCACACCTTCTGCAAGCAGTGGTGCATTTCTGAGGTGCATTTCTCCTACTTTATCTCTTTAATTTCCTTTGTTGTTTAGTTGTTCTAGCAAAGATCTTGAGTAACACTTCTGAGAGTTGGCATTCTTGTTTCGTGTTTTAGATGACATGTTTTCAGATTTCATTGCTCTCCAGAATGTTGGCTCTGGGATTTGTGTGCATACACACTTTAAAGTATTGACATATAGTATTGATCTCTGTAGCTAGTTCATTCAGGGATTTTATCAGGTAGGCATTGTTGAATTTTGTCAGTCTTTTTCTTCATCTCTTGAAATGAGTCTATCATTTAAATTTGTGATGCTATTATGTGCTGCAGTAGGCTTTTGGCTTGTGTCTGTTGAATGATCATGGTATTCCTGAAATGACTCTGAAAAATGACTCTGACTTGATTGTGGTGCATATCCTTTTTAATGTGTTGTCAATTTCACTGAGGATTCTTGCATCTATGTTCATCAAGGATATTTTTCTACATATATTTTGTTTGTCCTTTCTTCATTTTGGAGGGCAATTCAGGCTTTGTAGAATGAACTTAGAAACATTTTTCCCTTGATATTTTGTGGAATAATTTGGGAAACATTGATGTTAGGTCTTCTTTAAATTCTGGAAAAATTCAACAGTAAATCCTCTAGTCCAGAATTATCTGCATTGCTTCATTTTTGGTAATGTTACAATCTCATTGCTTATTATTGATCCATTTAGGTTTTTCTTATAATCATATTCAATTTCAGTATATCAGATACAGCTAGAAATTGTTTTTTTTTAATTTTCTAATTTATTATTTTATGTTTTCAAAACATTTTCTAATATATTTTGAGTTTCAGTGTTATTCATTGTAATATAATTTGCTTCTAATTTCACCAATTCAAATTTTCTACTTTCAAAGACATTTTTGTGTTCTTTCATTATCTTTCATGTATTTCTACTTTGATCTTCATAATCTCTTTATAAAAAATTTTTATTTTTCTTATCATAATAAAATCCTGTGAAGCAACATCAGAAATTTTATTTGAACTCTTTCAAATCTTTAAACAAATTCTTCCATAGCTACTAACTTCCCTTTGTTTTTTTACAAAAGGAAGAGTTTATTTGAGCTTACAATTGTCGGTTCCAGGGAATTAGAGTCCATTGTGGTGGGAAGCCTGGTGGCCAGGGCTGGAGCAGCAAGCTGAGGGTCAGATCTTGCAATGAGCACAAGAAGTAGAGAGAGAGACTGGAGACCACAAGGCTTGTTAAACTCACTAAGCCCACCCCCAGTGACATAATTCCTCCGGCATGGCCACACCTAAGACATCCAAGAACAGTGCCACCAACTGGAGACAAAATGTCTGAATACTTAAAGCCTATGGGGGACATTCTCATTCAAACCACCACATTCCACTCCCTGGCCCCCATAGGCTCATGACCATATAAAATTCAAAATCATTTCCTCCAATCTTAAAAGTCCCCATAGTCTTTACCAGTTTCAATGCCATTCAATTCAAAATCTACAGCCCAAAATCTCTTCTGAGACACAGGCTAATCTCTTAACTGTAAGCTCCTGTAAAATCAAAAGGCAAATTACATACTCCCAACATACAGTGGAACTGAATACACATTCCCATTCCAAAAGGAGGAGTAGAGGCATAGTGAGGAAATACTGGACCAAAACAAGTCTGAAAACCAGCAGGGAAAACACCAAGTCCAGTAACTCCATGTGCGACTTCTGGGACTTGACTTCCAAAGGGCTTAGATGGCTCAGCTCTTCCAGCTTTGCTTGCAACATACATCTCTTTCTTAGGCTGGTACCACCACTCTCTGTATGCGGCTCTCCTTGGCAAATATCTCACAGGTCTGGCATCTTGATGTCTTTTTGGGGTCTCCACTGCCAACCAGACTTCACATTCACAGCTTCATGCAATGGCCTATCAGGGCCTTCTTTATGCAGGGACACCTCTGCTGCACTCTTCCTGACCTTGGCAGCTCTCTGAAACCGTGGAGGAAAAACTGATGACCCCTTCACTCTTGCAGACTTCATGCCTCTAAAGCCAGCACCATGTGAATTAAACTGCCAAGTTTGTCTGCAAGTTTGGGATGGACCCTGGCCTATTTCAACCACATTTGCAACTTTTCTCTGGCCTGAACTTGTTGGAGCAGAAAACCCTTTCAGTATTTTCTTTTCAAAAGTTGGAGGATTACCTGGGTGTGGTCTTGCCCTGAAGGTACTATTTCTATTGTTTACTTGTAAATCTCCAGACCCCTCCTTAATCACTTTAATCTCACTTTTTCCATTGTTTACTTGTAAATACTAGGCCTCTACTTAATCACTTTAATCTCACTTTTTCCATTGTTTACTTGTAAATAGCTAGGCCTCCCCTTAATCACTTTAATCTCCTTATCAAAAGGAACCTCTCCTTCACATGCCTTGGCCCCACCTTTAATGTTCCTGGTGCAGTTTTCAGATCCAAACTGTACATTCTGCATTTCTTTCTGCCCCATCTGCTCTTCTTCACTGTAGATCTGTACAATATTCACCATTAATAGCCATGCCACCATTTCTATGTTAGACTGTCTTGAAATATCCTCTGCCAAAGACATTAGTCCATTGCTTTTCAACTTAGCATCAGGCAAGCATTTGGGCTGTGGACAAACTGCTGCCAGACTCTATGAAAATATCCCATTTGCTGCCTAAGTCTTCAATGTCCTCTGGAACTACATTTTTTGCAGCAATGCTTTCTTCCAGGCTTCTACTAGAATAGCCCATTAATCTCTGTTTACAGTAGTCAATAGCTTTTCTAGCCCAAAGTTCCAAAGTCTTCCACATTTCTCCAAACATCCACATGGTCAGGTTCTTCACAGCCAACAGCCCAAATAACTGTATTAGTCACTTTTCTGTTGCTGTAATAAATCCACCATGACCAAGGGAACTTACAAAAGGAAGAGTTTATTTGAGCTTATGATTGATTGTTCCCTAGAATTAGAGTCCATTGTGGTGGGAAGCATGGTGGCCGGGGCTGGAGCAGCAAGCTGAGGGTCACATCTTGCAATGAGCACAGGAAACAGAGCCTAACTTCCCTTTTCATACTGTTTTTCTTTTTGTTTTTGTTTTTTGATAAAGAATTAGCCATATAAAAGATGGAGTTTATTTAATTCATCTAGGTGGTTATTCTTTTAATCCTGTAGTAAGATCTTTAGGAATAAAGACATATTCCCTAGATACTATGCAGGACATAACTATTTTATTTTTGCTTTTAACAATATCTTGTAAATTTCATATGAGATATTTTGATCATATTTAGGCTTTATGATGGCTTGAATAAGAATGTCCCCCCATAGTTTCCAAGTATTTGAATATTTTGACCCCAGTTGGTAGTACTGTTTTGGGAGATCTTAGAAGGTGTGGCTAGGGGAAGAACTTCACTGGGGGCCAGCATAGAGAGTTCCTTATCCTTGCTAGATTTCCAACCCCCCTCTGCTTCCTGTGAATGCTTGAAGATGTCATCAATTAACATCTGCTCCTACTCCAGACACTCTGTCACCATGTCTTCCCACCATGGTAGACTCTATTTCCCCTGGAACCCTGGAACTGTAAGCTCAAATATATTCTTCCTTTTTTAAGTCACGGTGTTTCTATCACAGCAACAGAAAAGTAACAAATACAGACCCTCCTATATACATCCACTCAATAACCCCTCCAGATTTCTGATATATACATTTAAGGCTTATTGAGTCACACCTGTGGCCCCAAATGTCCTTTGGTGGGTCCATTCACCTGAGCCTAGTCAACCTTTCTTGTGTTATGCCTTTAAAGAAAACTGACTCTACACCTTCTAGAGGCTATCAATTGCAAATAATTCCTTAATTAGGGTCAGGGACTCCTACACACCTCTGCATTTTGATGCTGAGATTCTGTCTCGCTTTATTTTACATGGGTGCTTGTGCATGCTGTCACTAGTCATGTGAATGAATACATATAAGCACTCCATAACTGTCTGGAAAATACTGTTTATTTGTGATCATCCTTTATAATCTTTCTGTTTCCTATTCTACAATGATCCCTAAACCTTGGTAGGAAGAATTTTGATATAGGTGTCCTATTCATGGATAAGCACTCTGCACTTTCATTCTCTGCACGTTGGCCAGTTTGGGGTCTCTGTATTAATTACCATTACTGTATGAAGAAGTTCTATGGTGAGAGTTGATAGATGCATAAATCTACTGGTATAACAACAAAGTCATTCAGAGTTAGTTTAATAATTATGTCTATTTAGCAAAATAATAGGCTCTGTCTTGGAGCCTTGTGGCCTGTCTAGACACAGGTTTCATAAGAAAGGACTTTCTGAATAGGACCCAATACTGAATGAATTTACATCACATTTGCCAAATGAGATTTCATGAAAATAAAATGCATCTGTACTTCATTTGAGATATGAGATATGGTTTTCAAAGTGGTTTATAGGATGTTACTCTCTCTATTGATTTTACTCCCTATTCACAATGTCAGAGATTTTGCTCTCTCATATACTGTCCACCACCACCATCTGATATACCCAGTAGAGTCCTAAAATCACTGGGTCTACTTGACCATGGATTGAAACCTCCAAAACTTTGAGGTAAATAATTCTTTTTTATGAATAGGTCTATTATCTAATCACTATGTTAAAGTGACAGAAAAATAACAGACACAGAGAAGGTAAATATTTATCTTTCTGTCACACTGCTCTTCCTGAGTTGGTTTTGATTCTTGATGGTCTGGATTCACAGTTTAGACACTATGTAATTGTGGTCAAGGTTTATTCATGTTCCATAATAACTTAATAACTATTATTACCAATTAAATTATTATCAGTATATAGATAGTAACTATGCATATTTAATTAAAAACTAGATTTATATGGTAGTTATTCTAATTCCTTTCTGGCTGTTACAAATGCCATGGCCAAAAGCAATTTAAAGGAGAGAAGGGTTAATATTGTTAACATTTCGAGGTTACAGTCCATCATTAGGCAAGTCAAGTCTGAAATTTCTGGCAGGAAGCTAAAAGCAGGCCTGATTGCTATCTTATGGATAACCTCTGACCAAAGGAACTAACTTCACAGTCAGGAATACAGAAAAGATCATGGAGGAACATTATTGGCTTGCTCCCTGGTAGGCTTGTGCATATATATATATATATATATATATATATATATAATAAAAAGTTAAAGAAACTTCGGTTGTCTAGATTGTTAGGCAATCAGGCCCTTCCTAAAATATGTATTTTCAGAAATCGAGAGAAATATAAATCTATTAAATTACCCAGTAACTTAACAAATTTGGTATCTATGTGCTGTCACAATAAAAAAAATTAAACCAGCCAGTGTGGTAACACCCCCTGTAACTACTGGAGGGGGATGGAGGCAGAAGGTTAGCCTTGGCTACTAGAGATGGCTCAGTAGTTAAGAGCGCTGATTGCTCTTGCAGAGGACCCGTGTTCGATTCCCAGCACCCATATGGTGGCCTAGAACTGTCTTTCACTCCAGTTCCAGGGGAATCTGATGCCCTCTTCTGGCCTCCGTGGCATTGCACAACACAGTTGCACAGACCTGCATGCAGACAGTACATTTATTCATACACATAAAAGAAATAAATAGCCGGGAGTGGTGGCCCACGCCTTTAATCCTAGCACTCGGGAGGCAGAGGCAGGCAGATCTTTGTGAGTTAAAGGGCAGTCTGGTCTACAGAGTGAGTTCCAGGCCAGTTGGGGCTATAGGCAGACCCTGTCTCGAAANCCACAGATGTGGCCACAGGCCAATCCAATGGAGCCAATTCCCCAATTGAGGCTCCCTCAACCCAGGTGTGTCAAGTTGACACTAAAGCTATCCAGCACAATTGACCCCTTGTCAACTTGACACACAAAACACATCACTATTAAACCACCACCTTTCCAGTTCTTATCCCCAAAGTATGATGTTAACATTAATCACAACCTAAGACAGTACAACCTTAAAAGCCCCACAGTCCTTAAAATGTCCAAACACTTAAAAGTTCACAGTCCGTTAAAAGTCTCTTAACTGTGGGCTGCTGTAAAATCCAAAACAAGTACTGTCTTATTTCAAAGGGAAGAATCAGGCCCACTCAAACAAAACCTAAGTCCAGCAAGTAGCTCAAGGCTGGACCCCCGGGACTCACTCACAATCTTCTGGGCTCCCCTTCTTTGACTCTGCATCTATGGCACACACAGCTCATCTCACAGGCCCAGGCTGATTCCATTCCACACCTGCCACTGCTCTTGGTGGTCATCCCATGGTCCCAGCATCTCCCAAAAGCTGGTGTGTCCACTGAAACTGAGGTTGCTACTGACCTATCCTGATGCAAAACCTCAGCTTCTCTTCCTGAACCCTGGAACTCTGGGGTCTTCACTGCAACCAAGGCCGCACTCTGACCAGTGGCCTTTCCTGGCCTCTCATAGTGCCAGGCCTCAGCTGCTCTCTGTGACCCCTTCATGCTTTCAACACCGGAACCATATAGGAGACTCTTACATGTTACCAGGTCCTGCTTCTGGCTTGACATGGAGGCTCAGGCCCCTTCTGTATCACAGCTTCTGTGTGTTGACCCTGAAGAAATTCTTCCCAGAAGATTTCACCACAGTGATGCTGTTCTCTTGTTACTTACAGCTGATTTTTCAGCCCCAGCTAACCAGCATCAATTGTCCCAGTACAACAAAGATTTCACTTCTGGTTCTGGTCTCTTGTTACTTACAGCTGATTCTTCAGCCCCAGCTGACCAGAACCCACAGATTAAACAGTCCTGATGATCTCTGCATCCATTTGAAACTAGAAACCTCATAAGCCAGGCCTCCATCTTCTACAATTCTTTCAGCAAAACTGTTCCAAGTTCCACAACCTTGATCTTTTAAGCATTTAATGATCTTCTCAGCCCAAAGTTCTAAACGCCTCCACAGTCCTTCCCCAAAACACCAAGGTCAGGTCTGTCACAGCAATAGCTCACTCTCTGGTACCAATTTCTGTTCTAGTTTGTCTTCCATTGCTGTGACAAAACATTCTGGCTGACACCAACTTGGGGAGGAAAGGGTTTATTCAGCTTACATACCCTGGGTCACAGTTCATCACTTAGGGAGCCCAAGGCAGGAACTCAGGGCAGGAACCTGGAGGCAGGAGCTGAAGCACAGGCCATGGAGGAATGCCGTTCACTGGCTTGCTCCCCTGGCTTATGCCCAGCCTGCCTTCTTATATGGTACACAGCAACCTGCCCAGGGTGGCACCACTCATTGTGGGCTGGGCCCTCCCACACTGCTCGACAATTAAGACAATACTCCACAGATGTGGCTACAGGCCAATCCAATGGAGCCAATTCCCTGATTGAGACTCCCTCAACCCAGGTGTGTCAAATTGACACTAAAGCTATCCAGCACATCAAGTTTTAATAATCAAGACCATCCCCCACAGTTATATCTAAAGGTCTGTACATCCCTCAACTAAGACTACCTTTACAGGTATCTCTAAGCTGTGTCAAGTTGACAGATAAAAATAACTAAGACAACTTATTTCTTCATTAATAGCTACCTTTGGAGTCTTTAAATGAACATTTGTTCTGCTCCTCATATGCCTACCTATTAATCTAGAGACTACATTTCCCACCTTCTGTTACTTAAATGTGACCGTGATACTGCTTCCTTATCAAGAGGGCAACTTTTATGCTGTATGAAAATATTTTCATTGTCCTATTCTCTTTTCCTTGAAACTGAGTGCTTCTTTTTTGTAATAGTTGATTTATCATTTTTATTTTTTATTTAATGTGTCTGAGTGTATGGACTGCATGATGTAAGTACATTCGTGTTGTGAAATGTCCATAAAGGTCAGAAGAATGTTTTGGATCACCTGGAACTGGAGTTGCAGACTGTTGTTAGCCACCATGTGGGTGCGGGGAACTGAACTCAAGTCATCGGCAAGAACAACCAGTGCTCTTACCTGTTGAGGCATCTCTCCCACCCCACCTGAGTGCTCCTTAGTAAGCTCAGAACACTCTTACCCACTGCAACTGTAGAGCAGAGGACACACAGTAACTCAGCTGACCAGGATTTTGAAAAGGATATTGTTTATCCATATTGATCTGTCACCAATGAGAAAAATAGAATTGCATCCTGTTAGAAGGACAGTGCTTACTTATGGTTTGTGGGCATGAGAAATACAAAACGTAGTAATTATTCTCATGGACATGCCAGAATCTGGTAATCCCTTTATAGACTAATGAACACTTGAGTATTTTTGATTGTCCTAGAAATCAAGTAGATGTGTTAGTACTAGAAAATTTGTATCAGGGCATCTCAAACTGCAGAAGCAGGTAAAGCCTCAAGAGGCCCCCTATAAAAGTCCATTTGTTACTTTATTATCAGGGAGATTGATTTCAATTATGCAATGTGATGTCAGCAATTGTCTTAATTGATATGGATGTATAAAGATTTAAGGCAGATTTTTAAACTGTAGTTTTTGTGATGTTATTGTATTTGTAAATTGAACTTCAGTATCATGTTTTATGCCAAGTGATAATGCATTTAAACAAAGAATAGTTTTTATTTAAGTATATAACAGTACCTTGAATGGAAACAATACATTAAGAAAGTTAAAATATACTGCACTTATTACTTTTTCGTTGATGCAAACTATTTCTGAAAGTTCTGATCATCTTGTTATAATTCATAGTAACACCTGAGTTGCATGTTTAAATTGCAATGTGTTTATTTCAAGCCTATGATTTTTACCTTCACACGGCTACATAGAAAGACACTCAAAATTTTTAAATTTTTTTAAATCAATATTAAAAATATACACTCAATGAAGTAAAAGCAAGCTATATAATATAACAATTCTATTCCTCCATAGTGAGAAATTAATGTAACATTTAACAATATGGTTATGTTTTTATATACTATGTTATGGTTTTATAAAATGAGATTTATTATAATGCATGCGTATTGTCAGATTTTTAAGGCTATTGGAATTTTCCCATACACATTAGTGCAATTAAAATTGAATTTAAAACTGAAAATTATTAAAAGTAAATCAGGGTCATGTTAGACTTGTGAAATAAGTATGGATATCAATGAGCCAAATGGGTTTTTTTTATAATGCACAAAAAGCTTTTCTCATAATTTTAGAAATAGTATTAATTCCCTGTGAGTTATTGTCTGTACTGTTCCATCAGGAACAGCAGTCTCTTTATTGAAACAATGCATACAACATGAAGCATATGCAATTACAGGCCTGTAGGATTTAAATTACAAAGCCCATAGCTATTCCTGAACCACCACTTCTAAGTCTCATGAATTTCTTTGGTGTAAGAAAATCCAAATTCCTTTCATCATTTTAGAAAGAATGGATTTCATATTTATACACACATGATAAGACAGGGAAATATTTTATTCCATATGAAAAAAACACAGCTATGTTAGTAAAGGATCAAAGAGAACACAAATTATAATGATTGAATTTAGTGAGACAGAAAGGTGGCACTGCATAGCTATAGACAGTAATTTGGCATTACATATTGGAAGCATGCCCTTCTGAATAAATCAAGAGATAAGGATTCATTGCTAAAACTGTATTTTGTAGGAGTGAAAATGTGCAGGTATAAAGTTCACAACTAAGAGATTCAGAGTTTGGAAACAGTGTGGATGAAAACCAGTCTGGGGCCAAAGTTAATTTGAAGCTGTATTATTAGTGTGCAGTTTAAACATCTGAAGTTTCTTCTTGAAAATCCAGAGTGCAGTATAACACTCACTGTATGTTCTCTACATTCACAGTCAAAATTGTAGGGGATTATTCATGCTTCAGACTGTGACAATGTGTGTTTATCCTTGTGTCTTCAAGCTTTAATTGTAAAAATCCCTATAAGAGCAATTAAACATAAAAATGACATGAATGTACAGCTTTCTTGGTTTTAAAATTAAATATGTCTGGACCAAATCTAAATAAACATTCTTCTTGTTTTTATCATGTTTTGTATAACAGTAATATATTTGACTATAGATATAACTAAAAATAATAACTCTGGGGGTTGGAGAGATGTTTCAGCAGTTAAATCATAAGGCTCTTGCAGAGGACCCAGGTTGGATTCCCAGTACCCAAATGGTGGCTAACAACTGTCCTTAACTCCAGCTCCAAGAGATCTGATGCCCTCTTCTGATTTCTGCAGGAATTGTATGACACAGGTGCACTTACACATGCAGGCAATATACTCTTACACATAAAATAAAAATAATAAATAATATATTAAAAAATAAAATGGAATATTTAAAATAAAATAACAATCTTTAAAGATGCTTACAATTAATAGAGAGTATAAGGAGTAAATAATCAGCATTACATTATAATGAATCAAAATTACAACAGAGCTGCTAGAGAGACAGCTCAGTGATTAAGAACATGGGTCGCTCTTTTAGGGGACAAATGTTCTGTTTCTGACCCCAATGGCAGCTAACTATCCTTAAGTTCAATTCCAGGCATCTGGCACCCCTCTGGACTGCTTGGAACTTGCACACACAAGATACATTTACATGTGGGCAAGTCACTCATATATATAAAATAAATGAATAAATAAAATATAAAAATCAAAATTATACCTGGTATTTGAAGAAAAATGCTGAAATTAGGCATATTCCATGTGAAAACAAAGATGATAGATTCAGTGGCATTTTATTATAACCTGAAATGAAGTTTATGAATTAAATGAACACTGTCCAAGGACAAGTTTCTTTAGTTGGATAATTCATTAGATCATCTCTTTTCTTTAAAATAATTTATTCACTGTGATAGCTATGATTGCTTAAAAAATAACTGAATTTCTTCATGGTTTATTTCCTCCTAATCAGGAAAATCCAGAATTCATAGTTCATTCAACAGTGTGTAAATTAACAAATATAAATTACGGTCACAGGTAACAGATATTTAAGCAGACTTTTAAATTCAAAGTCCTTTACTTAATGGAGAGAAAAATATAGTCCATGTCTGGTGAGTCCTAAGAAATACCCAGAAACCCAGGTTCATTTCTTCTACTGACTGTGGGTTTCCCCACTATGGCTAGCTGTCACTGCTGTGTGCATGCATGTGTATATACCTTGTTTTCTTTATCCATTCTTCTGTGGATGGACATCACAGCCAATTCTCAACTTAGCTCTTGTAAATAGTGCTGCAACCGAATCCTCTCCACTAAGTATCTCTGTGATCTGTTGAAATAAAATCCTTCAGGAAGATTTTCAAAACCACATGATCATGTACAATGAAGATATGCAAACCACAAAGTATCCAAACATGGTATGATATGAAATAAGCCACACTCAGATATATGTGATCAAGATAGACTGCATGATCAAGACAGACTACATGTGGAGACAAAGGGATGTAATCATAAGGGATGTTTTCTTCATATTTTTGACAATGTCATGCAGGCATACACATCTATCCCCCAATTCCCCATTCTCCATTCAATCTCCCCCTATGACTGGAAGGGAGAATACTTTCTGGGAAAAAGGTGGCCAGAAAGAAAGGGGAGGAGGCAAAAGAGGTAACTGGAGTGAGTATTAGCAAAATGTAGTATATAGGGGCTGGAGAGATAGCCTAGCGGTTAAGAGCACCGACTGCTCTTACAGAGGACCCGGGTTCGATCCCCAGCACCCACATGGCGGCTAAAAACCGTCTGTAACTCCAATTCCAGGAGAACTCCAGTTCCAGGGGAATCCGAGACCCTCTTCTGACCTCCGCGGCACTGCACGACACGGGTGCACAAACCAACATGCAGACAGTACATTCATACACATTCAAAAAATAAATAAAATTTTAAAAAATTAAAAAAAATGTAGTATATAAGGAACTATTCTAATGAAACTCATTATACCAAACACTAAAATTTGATAATGAAAAGAATAAAATACCACTTATAAAAATTTAACTAATAAATGGTCTAACGTTATCTGCCAAAAGTTCTACTTGGATGGATCTCATTAATTTCGTTACTATAAACATGTTAGATCAAATGTAGTTATCTATCTCCAATCTTTCCACTAACAGATAAAATATATCGTTTTGTAGAACAAGCCTGTCTCTCTGAAAGCTGTGAAGCTCTTAAGTTTACAGGAGAGACATGGGTTACTACTTGACATTAATTTGAACAATGAAAGTACAGAGAATAATGTACTGTATATTCTAAATTTTTTTTTTTACCGGAAACTAGTTAGTAACAGGTGGTAAGTTTAGTTCATTATAGATAAGAAAAGAAATCCATTATGAGAGTCCCAAACATGTCTGCTGCAGTTGCTGGGGTCTGAGCACATATCTTCCCTCATCGCAGGGGAAGTTTATTTATGGCAACAGAGCAGTTTCTTCTTATGCCACAATGTATTTAGTCCAATGCCAGGGTCCTTATGCAAATGGAGATGGATAGCATGAGCACTAGATACCATTAACCATTTCTAATCAATAACTTGGAGCATTCTTTCTATTCGAAGTCAGTATTTTAGAAAGTGCCCATTGTTCTTAAAGTAAGTTGAAATTCACCTTATAAATTCTTTACTTAATATTTGGCTGAAAATAATTTTTTCTCACTTCAGAAACACGGAAATTTATAGTGAAAAGACTAAAAGTTTAAAAATGAACCACAGTACTGTTGAAATCTAGGCTGAAGAAGTCTAGATGTCAAGCAGTATCCCATGTCTCTCCTGTAAACTTAAGAGCTTGACAGCTTGCAGGGAGAATGGCTTATTCGACTAAATGATATATTTTATCTGTTAGTGGAAAGATTGGAGATAGATAACATTTGATCTAACACTTTTACGGTAATGAAATTAATGAGATCATCCAAATGAAGACTGCTAATGAATCAATGAAATGAGTTCATTATTTAAACCTTTATTATGACATTCACAAATTAAAACAGAGACTTTAAGTGCAAAACAATGTGTTACTGCTTATTGGGCACAGTCAGTTATAGAAACAAAACCTGAACACTGGCAAGTTCTCCCCTAACTGCTTCCTGTTCGCTACTCTTCTCTATCCTGACTGCTGCCCATGTTCATAACATTTGTCATTTCACTGTATAGAAATGAAACCAAACTGCATGCTTTATTTATCCCTGTGGCTAATGTAAAACTTGATAAGCCACTGTGCTTTGAACCTGATGGTTTTACAAAACATCAGTTTACACACACACATATTCAGCTTTGAACCTAACAATTTACCAAAGCTTCCTGCCAATTTATAGTCCCAAATTACACTTGTGAATAAAAATACCCCGTGGTTCTGTCAGTATTTCACTGAAGTTTCAGAGAATATTTGCAGACTTCAAATTTGAAGTAGCTGCACTTTACACCTGAAGTGTAAATAAGTGTGGGGGTAGTGAGAGTGGCCTCTTGGGTATTAGTCAGATATTCTTACCCTAATGGTATGCACAGTCTGAAAGGTGAATAACAATTCAATTCGCTGGTCTCTTTAAGGGATAGAATGTTGAAGCTTGTTAAAACACTTCCCAGTGCTTCTCAGTGCTCTATATGGAAAGAAGAGAATAAAACTTGCTTATTTAGTAATTTTGTTCTCCTTACATTGCAAAGAAGCACCACTTAGCCTCTCCTTATCAACAGTCTATATTTAATCCTCACTCTTAATCTTGTTTCAAAAATATCAACCAACCCTGAACTAATCCCATTTCTCTTAGATCTTACTCAAAAATCTTCCTGTAGAATTCAGATGTTACTAAAGATACTACTCAGTCTCTTCTCTTGAGCAGTTCTCCTTGGCTCCTTTGAAGTTTCCTCCTGCATTTGCACAGACTCAATTAATGCCACTTTGACAAGTTAGTCTATTCCAGTAGGTTTTGGCTGATTAGATTTTATCAGGATTGAGCTCCAGTCACCTGCTCCAGAGGCTGTCTAAATTTATATACCATTTATTGGCTGTTTCCCTTCCTTAAATCACTCTCATACTCTCCTACTGAAGCATCTTGCCTACAAACTAAATTCTTGCCTCTTGAGTGCACTGCCATGGAAAAAAAAAAAAAAAAAAAAAAAAAAAACCACTCGAGTATTTAGACAAGAGGAAACTGGTATAATGGCCATAGCATCTACTGAGACGTGCTCATACAACAGAGTATAATGCACACAGAAGGCCACAACTGACTATGTTCTACAGAATAAGTGACTGCGTCCCTGGATAGGACTTGTAAATTAAACCCCACCCACCGATAATTCAGGGACCATTGTGAAAGAGGAGAGAGAACGATTCTAAGAGCCTGGGTTGGTGTATGAACATAAGGATACAGTGGCTTTCAGGACAATGAGAACTTGATCATACGAATTTGCAACAATGGTGATAGCATGCACAAGACCCATGCTGACTCAATCAGACAAAAACTCAGCATGGAACAAGGGAAATGGGCAGCAGGCCTCAAAACTATCCAAGGAATGACCCACAATTGATTGCTGCTGGCTGAGGAAAACTAGACCTTTTTTAAAGGACTGATGTTAGATAGGCTGACTAGACTTCAGTGGATGTACTTGCACCGAGGTACATCTGGGTATAAATGGTTAACTGGATATGACTAAACATATATGACAAATGCATGAAATTTGGTGGAGGGGAATGAGGGATGCAGATGTGTGAGGAGGTCTAAATTTGATTAAGATCTATTATATGAAATGCATAAAAACTCAATAAAATATTTTTAAAGAATAATACATGTTGAAAAAAAGTTTTTAAAAAAGGTTGACAGTGTTAGAAAAAAACACCTGGCATTGACCGCTGTCTTTCCC